>OU015496.1:185205280-185467780 GCA_907164885.2 Dolomedes plantarius
TCTGTAGATTTGTCAAATTTGGTTTTTGTAAGAGCAGTTTTTATTAATTAGTGATAATTTACAATTGAAAAATTGATTTCTGCGCATGCTCAGTGGCTTGTTTAAATCTGGATTTAGGAACTCATTGTTTCTGCGCATGCTCAGGGACATGATTTAATGATAAGCACGTTTATTCTGAGGAGTATCTCTAGATCTCTCTTTGTCATTTTATTTTTAGGATAATTATGTTTGTGAAATATAAGATTAAACCTGGTGGAAATTGTTTATTTCACGCTGCTTAATTGGCGATAATTTATAATTAAAAAATTGCTTTGTACGCATGCTCAGTGATATTTTTAAATCTGGCTTTAGATACTCACTAAGCACGAGGCTGCTTAAACACATTAGTCTCTGCGCATTATTGTGATTTTCAGCATTTGGCAATGATGTGTTGAGTATAATTTGTGTATTAGTACATTTATTTACTTATAATTTGTGTATTAGTACATTTATTTACTATCTAGCCGTCATGTTTTGACGGGTACCAACTAGTAAATATTAAGTTGCATTAAGGGAACAAGGGACCTTCAATCTCGTTCTTCTTTAATTTTCAATATTTTACTCTATATACACCTTGAGTATAATAAGTATTCTTTTCTACTACATTGAAGAAGCTTAGAATCCACAAATAAGTATTTTGTGGAGGAATAAGACCTGTTTATCAAAAAATTCTTCAAAAATTCTAGAACTTTTCAAAAGGCTCCATGCGTATTCATTTTCCTCTGGTATCTTACAAATTTCTCAGAATTGTTAATTAAAGTGTTTGTCACAAAACTGTGCATAATTCTTTGAAATCGCAAATATTTTCAAATTTATAGACCATAAAATAAAGTAAAAGCATAAAAAAACATAAAAATAGCAGGCAGAACAGAAAAAATATTTAAGACTTTAGATTCATACAAAAAAATGCACATTTATATTTATATACACGTAGTAAACGTATAATACAAAATTTAAGGATTTTAATTAATACAGAATGCGCATAGAGCATTTTGAAAAACGTTAGCATTTTTGAAAATTTTTTGAAAATCAGGCATCATTCTGCCAATAATTCCTTATTTTGAATTTCAAGGGTTTTCAATGTAGTAAAAAAGAAAATAATTATTCTCATCTTGTATATCGAGTTAAATATTGTAAATTGAAAAATTCGAATTTGATGGTCCCTTGTCCCCTTAATAACTCTCACGCCCGACAGATTGTAACTCAAATCCTTGAGCTCGTTCATGAGGATGAATTTTCTATCCTCGCGCCCACAACTGTTAGGCTTGATATCAAACAGTTGTGCTCTAAGCATCCATAGTAAGTCTCACATTAATAAGACGAAGCTCTGTTTTATAGCGATTCCCATCTTAATATTCTAGTGTAACACTATACTGAATCCCATAGCTATTTTTTAAACTGCATTAATATATCCAGTGGTGTGATTCAAATAAATTAACAGCAGGTTCTATGTCCTAATGACTATTTTAAGTATACCAAAAGATATACCGAAAGGTAGTTTAATAATTTACGTATTAATTTCTCAAATGAAAACAATAAAAGAGGTACTCAAAACTACATTATGTTTTACTAGCCAGGCTTCGCCCAGCTATCGAATCACTTGATACTCGAAACACAAATCACTTGAATTTAAGTTTTTTTCACTTTTAATTGCCAAAAAAAAAAATCCCCCTAAAATCAGTACACCTTCAAATGATCTATTTATGATTAAAAAGTTTGAATTAAAAGTATGAAAAATAGAAAAATAATTAAAAATTAGACACACGATGAAACATTTCTTTTCAGTGATTCAGTTTTTAGTGAGAATCACGCTGTGTTTACATCGTAAAACATGGCGGTTACGTTTTGTTCGGTGGAGTGTGCATTTAGAATTGAAATATCTCTGAAACTATTAAAGTAACAGAATAAGTGTACGCAGAAAAAAATTATCAGCTTTTAAAGCTCTATCTAAATATGTAAAATTTATGTACTTTCTTTGAAAAAAAAAATGCATTGATTTCGACATTTTCGAACATGGCCGAATTTCATAACGGATGCCATACCGGAAAGGGTCTCTCGTGAACCCTCACTTCTCTTCACCGGTTCACTTAGGTTCTTTTTCTGTATGGCATGGGGACAAATGAGGTAGTGCAAAATCGAGTCTCTCTTAACGACACGAACATTAATTTATTTACAGATTCACATTTAACATAACAATTACAAACAACTCTGTTCTGCTTACAGAACTAATTATTTCACTGGAGGCGAGACGTGCCTGCTTAATCTAGCCAGGCCTCCTGAAACTACTCTCAGAGACGCTCTCTGAGTCCCTATTCTAACTACCGAATAATTACTAACCAGAGGTGAGACGAGCCTGCATAATCTCGCCAGACCTCTGATTCCTAGCATAGACGCGCTCCTTTGTTACTTTCTTACTTACTCCCCTCGATCCCAAGCACCCTCTTTGGGTTCAACAACCCCGCAGCCAATCCTCTGATTGGTAGAGGGGTGGGGAATCACGGGGTACAACATTTTCGCATTAACAAGCGCTCTGTCTCAAACATTACACTACAGGGTCTACCCGGAATTGTTCCTCGACCGACCGACAGTCAAAGTTTTTATTTTATTTATATAAGAAGAAAAAGTTTTAAAATATTAAATGCCTGACAAACTATTATTGTAGATATTTCCATATTGCTGTTTGATTGACGTCCTCACTTGCAATTTTTTTTGCTTTTTTCATAGGCTATAGCAGCGGTTCTCAACCTGGGGGGCGTAGAAGAATTTCAAGGGAGGCGTGATTAAAAAAGTAAAATAAAAAGTAAAACTAACTGTAATTTACTGTACTCAATTTTGCGGTCACAATTTAATCATAACATATTTTCGACATACAAATACGAATACGATAATTGTCGTACACGATAATTGTCGTAATTGTAAAAACACTATAATTGTCGCACGTCTGGACGTTGAAAGTGACCTGAGGTGTGCTTTGTAACAGTTACAACCTAATATTCAAAAACTTGTCAAGGACAAATAGTGCCAGCCCCCTCATTAATGTTGTGAAAGTGACTTTTATTACATGCCAACCTCATCTAGATCCTTGATTACCTCAAATATATTTGATCCGTATTTAATTCTTTGATTTCATATGTTCTAATAATGATATGGTCCAAATTAAGATATGTGTAGTAATATTAAATTTTTTGTATGAAATTATCTATTCTATATTTTCATTTAATAACCGGCTTCAGTTTCAAATTCCGATTGTACAACATGCATTGACCACATATGGTGGTAGTGGTGGTGGTGGGGGCGGGGGAGGGGGAGGCGTGACCTCACATCACTGTTCAAAGGGGGGTGCAGAGCCTGAAAGGTTGAGAACCCCTGGGCTATAGGATTTATTCTTAACAATCTTTACACTGTAGAAGTAGGATTCCATTCATTTCCGATTAGACTGGACCGGCCTCCCGGTGTAGGGTAGGTTTATTTTTTTAAAAATGTTTGTCCTGTGAACGATGCAGCTGGCGTTCATTAGAAAACGGTTCGCAGAACCGATACCTACATTAGATATCGGTTCTATAGAACCGGTACGAACCGGATGAATCCCCCACTGAATATATCCTATTCTAGTGTTTGTTACTTATATCTTTCAATAAGAAAATAAAATCAGCAATGGAGTTTGTATTTATTTTAACTTAAATTTGACATTTTCCTGAAATATTATTCTACTTAATATTTAAAAAGGGGGAAAAAACTAAAATTCTAACAAGGGTGCCCCAAGTTTCTAATCTCCTTCCCAAGGGTACCGCAAACGTAAAAAGGTTGGGAATCCCTACCTTGATAAGAGAGGTGAAAATGCGGTCACAGTAGAAGTCGAACATCTTTTATCACGAGACGTCGTTTAACTTCATGCAAATATCTTAACAGTCGAATGGATATGCTTCTAAAATATGACATTCTAGTATAAATAACGACGCTTCCTTTTTTAAATATTTTTTTTATATTTTTTATCAAATAGCTGAGCTTTTATAGAATTTTATCTCAAACTTTAAGCCAAAGACATATTATTTAAAAATATAGCAGGTTTTAAGTGTACAAACCTGATAAATATTTGCGGCTATTTTCGCACTGATTGATATTGTCAGACTCAAGTCCGTAATTCTTAATTGGGACCATGCACACATCATTTAGAATGATTAGCGAAGGCCGTTAGCGGCATTCAACAAAGCGAAAGCCGACGGCGGTGAAAATCGCCACAGGTGGTCCACGTAAAGAGGTAACCGGAAGATGGGGGTCCGAGGTGTGGAAAGGTCTAGATTGTTCCAGAAAGACAGACTGGAAAAGGGATAAATAGAGGAGACCGCGAGGAAAAGAATAGACTAGACTTGGACTTTGCCGAAACGAGTCGGGCGAGAGGAGAGAATAGAGAGAGACAGGGTCTGTATTGAACTGATTTATGAACTCCGCGCCCTTGAATCGATGTATGATGGTTCTTCGGTTAATACGTTAATATTAGTCTAGATATTTATTTTATAATAAACAAGATGTAAATAGACATGTATTAGTGTCTTCTTTAATATTACGAGTGGCATATACCATCGGATCACGACGATCAGGTTAACAGATATCACCATCCATCCCTCTGGCAAAAAGACAATCGTATGGTCTGTCACAGAAGATGAATCATATATGTTCAGTTCTGAGCTTTTGCAATTGCTTTTCTTAACTGTGACTTTTAAGAAAAAAAATTTTTTTTTCGATTTACTTATTCTCCATATGCTCCTTGTGAAACACCATAACGACTTATTATTAATAGAATCCTAAACAACCTATTATTTCTCTGCTTCTCTTTTACATGCGAAAATAGGGGAAATTATTCGGAAAATATGTGTATAGCAATCAAACGTATGTATGTCTGTGAGTGTGTGTATATGAATTAAATAATATGATGTAAGATAAGTATACAGAGAATTGTGAAAAAAAAACTATTCATAAAAACTATTTAACATTCTATTCTTTGCGCTGATCTCCAATATTTTTAAAACAAAGCTCTATCTATATATTTATGTGTGTATAAATGTAAGAATATATCGATATTATTGAATCATTAGCGAATAGGCTAATAGACGGTAGCAATTAAATTCATGTCTCGTCTACTCATTAATCGTCTTCAGTAGCCACTACAGGAGTAAACGACACAAAAGCAGAGTATTTCTGAAGCGATATTACAAGAAAATGTGGCTAGACACTGCTCTAATTAAAATAATAATTAAAAAAACAAGAAACTGGAAGAAATATCCAACACCAAACATTAAGAACATAGAGGGAAAGAACCAAAATTTAAACAATTCATCGTTGCCACTCCTGGCAACTAAACTATTGATACACATACACACACACACACAGAGAGAGAGAGAGAGAGAGAGAGAGAGCTGTGGGTGATTGTAATTCTTTAATATATTATGCGATACGTTCTTCTAAAGTATCCTAAATTTTCCTAAAGTAACCTGAATAACTCCAAGTTCATCGAAAATCAAATTACTCAGGTAACGCTTTTTGATCCAATAAGCCTCGTCCAAGTGATCCAATAAGCCTCGTCCTTCCGACTCGGCAACAGTCATATCGTCTCGTCATGTCAATTGCGTAAATGGCTATCACCTATAAGTTTCAATATTTTTGTGCTGTCAGCTACTTTTGTAACTGACAGCTTTTATCCAAACTCACACCTATAGACTTCTATCTTTAGAGAAGTAATAAAAGAAGTCCCAAAGAGGAGACGAATTTAACGAACGATTTTATGTCATTTTAATATAAATACTATTGAGCATGATGCCCAGTGGCGTAGTGGTTAAAAGCTTCAAGCTGCCACACTACAGGTCCAGGGTTCGACCCTGAGCTTGGGTGAGGTCGACTCAGCCTTTCATCCCTTGAGTGGGTCCATAAAATGAGGACCAAGCATGCTTGGGAACTAACTCTTGGGGTCCCGCGGTAGGCTGACCACCTGCCTGAGACATATGCTGTAACCCCCCCCCCCCCCCCAAGCCCTCGGTCAAGAAAGCGGTGATGCGTACCACAGGCCTTGGCCCACAATGGACTGTTTACGCCATTGGTTAGTTGTTGAGCATTTTTTTCTAGTCAAAGGCGGAGGTACTTGTCATTACACACCTTGTCTAACGATAAGCACTTCCACATTTGCCTTTTTTTTTTTAAAAAAAAAGCTCTATAACATTTATATTAAAACTAGCTGAAAACCCGCACTTCGCTACGGAGTACATTCAAATTAAATACAACGGTCAATGTATGCAATTAATGCCCCCCCCCCAAATATATATATATTATATATATATATATATATATATATATATAAATATATTTATAATAAATACGACGATCAATGTACACAATTGATGTAAAAAAAACAAAAGAATATATTTATAAAAAAATCGTAAGGATATTTTTATAGACAAAATAATGCAGAAGAAAATATTCCAATTAAATCTCATAGGACATACTAAAGAATATAGTACAGTTAATATAGTACAGTTTGAGGAACATATCTTTTAATGTATTTTAATACTTTTTTGGATAATGTCTAATCGTCTGCCGCATTAGCAAGAATTAATCTTTAAAAATTCACCAAAAATCAGAAAATGGAGGTAAAGATTCGAAAAAAGATCTCATTTTAAAGGAGTTTTTACGAATTTTTCAAAAATCTTTCTTAACCTCTTCACTATAAGAAGACCTTCACTATAAGAAGAATCGCCATGCAAAATTTCAGCCCTTTAGGTCCGGCGGTTTAGTCTGTGCGTTGTATGTCAGCCAGTGAGTCAGTCAGTTACGGAACTGTTTTATATATATAGATTGGCATCAAATCGTTCGTTAAATTCGTCTTTTCTTTGGGGCTTCTTACCGAAAACCTCTTTTATTATTTCTCTAAAGATAGATGTCTATACGTGTCAGGTTGGATAATATATTATTGAGCATAATATAGTCAGTGGCGTAGCGAGGGGTGGGCAAGGGGGTCTATCATGCCCCGAGCGCCACTCCCACAGGGGCGCCAAATGGTCCTTTTCATTAATTCTATATATTATATTACTATACGTTTTTCGGAAAGGGGGGCGCCTAAAAGGTATCGTACCCCGGGCGCCAGTTATGCTCGCTACGTCACTGAATATAGTTGGTAACAGCGTAGTATTGTTCGTGGATTACGTATTTATATTACGACCCGATGAGTACTGTATACCTACTTTTGGTCACCATCTTTAATAAGTTTGAGACAATGAAATCGTAGGCATTCGTGATTAGCGAATAGCACTGGGGTAAAAAATAAAGTGAAGCATTTGGCTTTTTGGAGAGCGTTGCCATTTTTTTTTTTTTGCTACAACGAGGGATAATTAGACCCGTACCTACTATTTGAAGCCGATTCCGAACGGCTACAAACATCCATGCCAACAGTGGGACTCGAACCCACAGACTCTGGTCCTAGCCATTCGGCCATAGTCCGTGAAGCATTCAAAAAGTGTATTTGTAGATTAATTTATTCTTCGATTGTTGATATATTATGCCCCCATCAAAAAAAGTTTTTAGTAATTTTTCTTCTGAATTTTCAGCGCATTCGTATAACGGAGGAAGAGAAAAAATAATTTTCTGATACACTAGCTGTATTTTTATTTCTTTCAGACCCCAAACTGAAGTTTATATATTTTTTTCACAAATCTTATGAGTGTGTAATCCTTGACTCTTCAATCCAAGAGCTAAAAATAATTTCTGTTGTCACAAATTCATTAAGGGGATGGTGGACTTTCAAATTACCAAAAATCGAGCAAAAATTGGAATTTTTTTTGGGGGTGTATTAATATTTTAAAAACATGTAAATATTGGAACGAAATGCATTTAAAATGTCTAGTGAAAAGAAAAATGAAAAATTGGTGGCTTTAGAGCAGTAAGTATTAAAGGTAGATAAAAAATTATCTTTTAAATGACTTTTTCTCAAAATGAGAAATTTCCAAGTCTTTAAAATGCTCCTCGCGTCATAATTTTTGACGAAATTTTATGAAATTTGTAATAAAGATTCCTGTAATACATCACAATAAAGTTATGTATCCATTTTAGGATTCGAGGTCATTTAGGTTATAAAAGTTTAACTTTAGTGTAGAAAAGTACAAAAATTTCGCGAAAATTCAGAGTACAAGCATAAAAATATTTTCTAAAAATTAACTATTCAACGAAAGTACAAAAAAATACATAACTTTGTCCAGAAAGTATTTATAAGCAATATAAATTCAAAATTAAGGAGAAAAGTTGAAAATTGAGTCGCAAGGAGCATTTTAAAGAAGGGTAATTTAATTTAAATATTTTAACTATAAAATATCTTTTTAAAAATATTTATAAAATTTTATAAGGTGTTTAATATTGTTATACTTTAATGAATATATATACAAAATTTCATATCTCTGTGGTAAAAATTTCAAAAATCGTTTTGAAAGGTCCACCATCCCCTTGGAAAAAGGAAATTGAATTAAATAAATTGCACATAATGCACTGTTTTAATGCCTATGAGTGTTGTCAAATATTTATTGATGTGCTCATTATGGAAAGCCCATACTTATCTATCCGTTTTATTTCATATGAAAATTTCAGACTAAATAAATAAAAAATTTAACGCAGATTCTTTAGATAAATAACAAAAGAATTTTTGCCGTGATAACACTCTTTCAAAAACGATTATAAATTAAGTGCTATCAGCCAGAGTAAATAAAAGTATATCTCATAGGTGAGGACATGCGCGATTCCGGCGACAACGATTTACACCACTGCGCATGCTCCTCTTTTTTACCTGCTGCTACTTACATATCAATCGCTGTTCGGTTGGGTTGACAGAATTCCTCTTTATCGCGCTATTCAGGATCGTTTGCAGGATTGAAAATTCTATTTTGTAACGGTTTGTCGGCATTAACTTGGATAACAATTAGAGATGCCGGAGTTCATTTTGACTTAAAGTCTCCTAATGGCTTAAGGTGTTCCATATAATTAATTTTCTAAGATAAAATTTGAAACTGCGATCTCAAAAACAGTTACTTGCTGATTGATTATATTTCTTGTAGGGCATGGTTTTTTGTAGAAATATATGGGCGTTTTGTTTTGTTTTGTTTTGTTTATTATTAATATGTTTATCTAACACCTAAAAGCATGATCTTTCGATGGATTTCATACGGGAAAAAGCTAAAAATGTTTTTGTAAATGTCTGTTTTCTAGTTAGAATGTATTTGAAATCTATTTAAATCACGTTTCTTTTAGAAATTTATTTATGAAATTTTTTACTGTAATATCACTAAAATGAAAAAATTTAAAGGTCTAAGAAATAACAGACACCGATAAAATATTTTCAAACTTTTTCTTTTTTATCTTTTAATTTTTTCTGGGAATGTCTTGAAGATAAATCAATGCAAAATAATAGAGCATTGAAAAAACAAAACAAAATAATTATGACTTACGGGAAACTTAGTTGTTGAGTATTAATAGTTGTCTTTAAGTATTAATCGAAATATTGTAATCTTCCTAATATACAGTGAAATACACAATTTTGCTATAAAAACTGTTTTATATTAATTAGTCTTTTAACACTAGAACTACCAACCGAGTCTAAATGAACAGTAAAATTTAACATTTTGAGAAAAATAGAGTTTTGTATTCTGTATCTATAGGGTTAAGTTAGTTATTTTTAAGAGGTTTTAATTGTAATTGAACTTTTCCAGCTTTAAAAATAAAAATACTTCAGTATATAACACTTGAAAAAAAAAACGTACTTTTATCTGCCATACAAAAGGAAATATAAACTAGTTTATAAAGATTTTAACAAAAGATTTCAAAACCGCATTGTAAACAAACTATGAAAAAGAACTGAAAAAGTTTCACGTTGGCGAGAAAAAAGTAGATTGACGTGGCAACCCTACCTGCAACATTTCTTCGGCTTCTACCTGAACGTTCTATTTGCCGTTAAGAAACAGTTTGGCGTTCGTCTGACAATCGCGCATTCGAGACTTTTAAAAAAGCTTCACGTGTGTTCTGTGTTAATTAGGAATCAACTGCGTTGTATTTTGAAAAACTGATATTCGGAACATAGTGTCTCTCGGACTTTTCTGTGTTTGTGAACAAAATCGTGTGAAACGGGATTTTTAGGAAACTCTGTTGCGGTATGTTTTGAAAACTGTGTTTAGATCAACAAGTTCCAGGCTTTTGTTATGCTATTTGATATAATTCACTTTATGGACTATTGCGTTTACATTAACGGAGCTTCTAAGCTGCCAATCATAGGTAAGTTTATTTTTTTAAAAAGAAAAAAGTTATTTATTTTATGATCGAATATTTTTATTTGAAGGGAATTAGAATAGCTCGTGATGAAGCCTTATCTGTAAACTTATTTACTTCTGTTTACTTTAACACTGAATAATATTATCATGATGTAACGTCAAAATTTAACACGTTGCTTAAGATAAAGGTTCAGTTGAAGGGTTCTTTTTGAAACCACCCATTTTTTAAAATGAAATAGAAAAAAATGATTGGTTGATTTATTTTTCATTTAAAAGTTTTTAATTTAAAGATTATTTTCTTAATTCGTGTTATGTATGATTGTGTTTTATGCTAGTTTAAATACTTGTTTTAACCTATATATTTTCAATTTACGTATAAAAACTGGGTATATGCGTCATTTAGTAACACCAAAGTAAATCATTTAATTTTATCGAACCCTTTGTGCTTTCAGGAAAATCAACCCAAAAGGATAAAAAAAATCACTTCAAAACTGATTTTCTTTTATACTAATGATATTAAATATTACTAATGATATTAAATTATTAAAAACATGTTTTAATGTTTATTTACTCTGAAAAAAAAAACTAATTTATTGAATAATACAGTGCAAACCGCAAACTTAGTCAGTATGTTGTTTTCATAAATTTATTTAGAAAAAAATACGCCAGAAAGGATCGAAAATAGCGTCATTTTCAGTAACTATTATTTGAGATAGCAAAACAATCGAATTCAAAGTTCACGTATAGACGTTACTTCTATAACGAGGAAGTAGGGAAGTAGAATTGAAAATAATTGTTCGCACCCCGGAAAAGCTTGTTATTCTTATCTGACTTATGTATATTTATTTAAAGTTATTTCTTTCCTATTTTAAGTATGGCATTGTAAAATAAGTATTATGTTACCTTTTCAAAGCCTTTCAGTAATATTCTTGTATTTTGGTGTCTGGAAGGTATTCTGAGACAGAAACACAATAAGTCAGGAAACGTAATATTTGGTTTACAACTTTAATAAGTGTTAATTGTTAGCATTGAGGAAAAATTCACTAGATAAGGAGGGAATAAAATTATGCTTATAAGTGTGAGGGATTCTTGAAATCGATTCTAGCGTAGGAATTTTATAAGATGTAATGACATAACAGAAAACTTCAGTATTTTGAATTACAGTCCAATGAACTGTAAGTAATTTTAACTGTTTCATATAGGTTCTTGAAAGAGAGTTTATTATAAATCTTCAAGTATTACGGAAATATTAATAAAGTAATAAAAATCATATGACATTGTCAAATAAAAATTTATACATTTGAAGCATTTTAAAATTTATTTAAAAAGGGAAAAAAAAATCTATGGTATTGAAAATAAAAGCTTGTAAAATTAGAGTGAAAAATGGAATTCAGTATCTATCTTTCAGAATTTCTATAAGATGCTAAGAATATTTTGTTTAATATGTAAAGGTACATGGCACTTCTTTTGCAAAATTCTATCAAAAACGTGATTTTAATGTAATTAAGATAATATTGCGACCAATGATGACCATCATCTTGTTATAAAAACACGTGATGGCGACGTAACGAATAAATTGAAGCTTCGTAGTAAAAGCATCTGAGCAGGAGTAACGCTTAGGGCACAAGGTCAAGGACGGACGTCTTCCCGCCATGGCCCCTTGGCGGAAGTCACCTGCTATATTAGGCACTAGACGGGAATAAAATAAAACTAACTTAAATTATATTCAGTGTTAAAGGACTAATGACATTTTGACCTATAGGGTGAAGAAGAATGGTATGTTGTTAACACGAGATGACCAGACATTTCAGCATTTACTGTTTTGAAATTTATCGTCTAGTTGAAATTCATTGGCACTCCGGCGCAGTGTCATGTCTAATGCTGAGTAATACTTGCGGACTGCATGCTTAGCACTTATATGGTTATTTCATCATTTCGTGACGTCTTGTCTAGGAACATTTACCTTAAATTATATTCAGTTTTAAAGGTCTAACAACGCTTTGAGATGACTTACGATATACTGAAATATAGCGAAATCCATTGACACTTTTCATTGGCGTAGTGTCATGTCTATTATTGAGTAATACAGACTGATTGCATGTTTAGCAGTTATACAGTTATTGACTCCATTTGGAGTCTTGTCTGGGAACATTTCTCTTAAATTATATTCAGTTTTAAAGAGCTAACGGCACTTTGAGATGACTGTTATGAAATACTGAAATATAGCGAAATTCATTGACACTTTTCATGGGCGTAGTGTCATGTGTAATATTGAGTAATACACGCTGATTGCATGTTTACCACTTGTATAGCTATTACTTCATTTTGGGACTTCTTGCCTAGAAACATTTAGCTGCGCTGTGAGGGAAACCAAATTTAATGAAAAAGAAGTGACCCTCCATCATTTTTTTTATTTTACGTAGCAAATTGTCAAGGAATGAATAGGCTTCGAATTGCTCTTTTATTTTTTACAGATGGTCGCGAAAAGAAAGCTTCGGTTTAGCGAATTAGAAAAATAACTTTTTATTAAAAAGACCAGATTTTAAAGAATGGTAAAATTAGATAAATTTTTTTTCTCAATGGATAGTTATCGGAGAGATGTTTTTAAACGCGTTTTGAATACAAATAAACATTTAGGAGTAGATGCCTATGCCTCATTAAGCCTGTTCTACAAACATTTTATTGTGAACATTTTGACGAAGAGAGAGAGAAAGAAAAAAAAACACTACATGCAGTTAAAATCCTCTTCCTGCTTGGTTTATTGCTGAAAATAGCTACTGATTGGTCTCTCTAGCAGTGGTGAAGGAAAACAAAATATTCCCCTGGGTTAATGTCCTGGTCTAATTCCATTTAACAGAAGTTATCAAATTTTCATTTACATTGTACCTGCTCACTTGTAATATATTGATCTCCAAATAATACCATTAATATTTATATATTTTTAAAAATGTTTAAGACACGCAACAGATAAACTTGTGCACACAGTTCAGGCTAAAAATAGATTTTTGTCAAGAAATCGATATTAAACAGCGAACATTTTTACTACTCTATCAAATACAAAATGGTTTGATAAAATGTACATGACATAAAAAGCATTAATTCAGATAATGCTAAAAATTATACATCACCGATAGCCCAAAAGTCTGTTGTTGAAGTATTTTAGTCGATCCCCCCCCTCCCCCACGCTAAGATTTTAATTGCTGCACATTGCCTGTAAGTAGGGTCTCTGAAGCCCTGGAGTAGCTCTCTAAAACCAACCAAACGCCTATAACTAAATATTTAATAGCTTTTCATATGAACCGGAACTTTTTGAAATTAATTTGGTCTGCATAATACCAGAAAGGTGCAAAAAATTTGTCAATAATTCTATTGAAAATAAAGTTAAGTTTGCTGATACAACGATTCTCAAATGTTAATTCAAGTATGTCCACATTCAAGATATTTACTGGCACATATGTTTAAAGGAACTTTCAGCTGTCGTTGGCTGTTAAAAAAACCGTGAAAGTGAGGTATTTACTAATAGGGCAAATGAAGAGTAACCCTATCTAAAATGGACTTCAGTTAAGGGTAGAACCCGTCTTTGTGTACTTCCTCATAATATGGTCGCTGATGCATGCACATCAACACTCTTAAAACTCGGAAGATTTTTTTTTCCTGGTGTATTCAAAGAAGCATTTACAACTGATTGACAGAAAATGCATTAACCTTTTTGGACCTCCAATTTAACAATTATTAATATCTCTAGATCATAGCCCCGTAACTAGTCTTTATAATTTTTAACTACAGACACTTTATCGCATCATATAATGGTACCGAACGATTATGTGAAGCTTGTTTCCAAACTTCCGATGTCCATATCTTTTCCTTTATCATTTTGATGTCTACCACAGTCCATCTTCATCATTAAAACTACGTTATGCTACACTTGCGTCCACATATCTGTATCTTTGAGGCTTACTATTTGAAGTTGCGGCAAAAGACCAACTACAAGCGGATTATGGTGGAGTCTTATCACATTATCAAATTGTGATATACTG
Source organism: Dolomedes plantarius (assembly GCA_907164885.2). NCBI lineage: Eukaryota > Metazoa > Arthropoda > Arachnida > Araneae > Dolomedidae > Dolomedes > Dolomedes plantarius. The sequence goes on from OU015496.1 coordinate 185,219,649, forward strand.
ATAAAGTACCGTTTCCACTTGCCCGTTTAGGATACTTCTTTTTATACGCGTATGGTTAAACGATACTCAAGTGCACGCAGCTCTAGCTAGCACAGCAATAACGAGATGTATGGAATGTGGAGTTAATTTTTTTTTAAATTGTCGAAGTAGATTTGTTATGCTATATGTATTAAAACTTGTAGTGTTTATGTTAGCAGTTCTTTCCATAGCATCATTGAAACAAAATATATAATCAAGTGTTGAGTAAAGTCTTGAAAAAATGTTCCAATTTCATCCAAACTAGATCTCGAGTTAATTTAGAAAAAGATAATCTTGAAGGACTCTATTATTTATTTTGACTGCACTGAAGAGAAAATAATTCACGCCGTTGTATATTTTAGCTCTACTTAAAAAAAAATTCGGTTGGAATGACCCAAATATATTTGAGAACATATCAATGTCGTGTTTGCAAACAAGCGTTTTTATAATCGAGCCTGTCTAGTTATTGTATTTGACTTGTTGTAAAAGGTATCGTAAAAAATGAAGTTTAAATGAGTATGATAAGACAAGAAGAACAAGGGTAGTGGAACGGTAGAAGTCTGTCTCTTACTTTAGTTTATTTTCTTTTACATTTTAAACTCGTCTTTAATGTACTGTTAAAAATGTTAGGCGCATGATAAGAGACGGGAGTTAAGTTTTTGGTGCTTTTTAAAAAGATTGAATTGCGTCACAACATGAACCCAATTGGTAATCAGATTGAATATTTAGTAGGAATTCCTACTTAATAACTAAAAATACTTAGTCACCTTTTTATTAAGAGTAAAGGAATGTAGATATTAAGGGGAAATCTGGTTAAAATTCCATATTATGTTGGTGGAATAATCGCATTTTTGGGTGCAGGTTCGGGAGAAAAGGACCTAAAATTCATGCCGTGATACGATTTCTGATCCGTAGACCGGTTACTTGTTGTCGAAGGTCGAGCTCGGCTTGTTTAAAATATGTCAGTCACTAACGTCCGGCAGATGTTCACGTGAATGAAAAACTCATTATAGCAATCACCTGTCAATGTTACATTAAGAATATGCATAATATATTTATCATTACTGTATTATATTACTGCAGTGATGAAGTTGTTAGTATTATTATGCATGTTAAGATTTTTTTTAATTTCTAAAAACAAATTTTTTAAAAAGGAGAAAATTCTTAATTTTTTTAAACTGCTTAAAAGTATATATATATATATATATATATATATATATATATATATATATATATATATATATATATATATATATATATATGTGTGTGTGTGTGTATATATATGTGTGTGTGTGTATATATAATATAATATGGCACCGCCGGCCTTGACCCATGAGTTTAGTTTATATATATATGATTTCAGACTGCATAAATTCAGAAATTAAAGAATTTTTTAGTTAACACTGGATGAGCTTTTTGTTTTCACCCTAAGTATATATGTCTTTATCATATAAGTTGGCATTCTATATTCACGCTCATCATTTGCAGTATTTTTAAAGCATTTTAAAACAGTTTTTTTAATTTTAAATACCTTACCCCTCTAAGATATCTTTTACAAATCTCTGCTGATAGAAAATGGATTTTGAATTTTCGAGGTATCCCCGCGGAGAACTCCTGAAGAAAAGTAACCGTTCAAAGTAAACCTGAATTTAAAGAGGAGATTTATGCCTTGGATGCGTCTGTCCCCTCATACGGAATAATGTTTGTTCACCAATGAAAGGGGAAGGGAATTGTAGTGCACTCCATAATAAAATAGTCAGTGAAACTTGTGGTGTATATGAGTGAAAATCCGCTGAATAAATTACTGCCACACTGGAAAAAAAGGTTGATGGAATATTTCGTATTTATCTCTTGTAATATCAGCGCTGATATTCTTTGGAGTAATAGTAAAAATCGATCCTGATAATGTAAATCCTATTGCAAGATGTTATTTAATTTTGATATATTTACAGAATTGTTTAGCAATATTCACGTGGATATTCTTTTATTGAAGGTAATGACCGCTTTTGGGTCAAATAGATGAAAATAAATTTACGTTGTAGCCTTTTAAACTTGAGGGGTAATACATAAGTTTATCATACTACTCGATGTAGGAAAATAAAATTGTCTGACATTAAGGGATTGCTTCCAAATAGCGGAATTTACGATTTAGAAAAAAATCTTTTTCTCAAAGTTAATATCCTAAAGTCCATAGTTTTCTACAATTAACATAGTATTATTGATCGAAAAAGTTGATTTCTAAATAATTGGAATTCAGACGAGAGGAGTCGAACCCCATTGCAATCAAAATAAAGCGACAGTTTAACGTGGTCGTGTCTTCCGAAGCATGTTCGGAATCCGAGTTGCTTGTTTTGACTTTCTTATGAGTTATGCTCCATTGTTCTGGAACGAAATATCAATGCCTTTATGCTTCCCATCTCTCTCTTCCGAAGCGTTCCTCTTTTCGAACATTCCTCTCTTCAGCGAGGTTTTTTTTTTACTTATCTTTTCGTCTCGAAACGGTGAAAGCGCGTAAGAATGCGTTTTGTTTCTGCAAGCATCATCGTGGCGAACAATACTTTCAAAATTTGCCCATTGGTACAGATATATGCGTTTGGTTTTCCCCCTTTGCATTGACGTTAATGAAATGAGTTATATTCGTATTCGGATCCATACTAATGTTAATGATTTTTTCGATTTCCTGCTAGCCAACTTCCTGGTTTAATTTAATGCGACACTCTGCAATTAAGTAACAATAAAATATTTACATTATAAGACAAAACCCCGATTTGAGCAAAAATTGCAAACTAAATTTCAACTTTTGAGATTGGCCTAGACGTTTTTTTTATTTTGCATCGCAACAAAATTTGCAGCTGTGCGTCTATTCAGGGTCTATAAGAATCCTTAAAAGTATTTATGAAACCATATTTTGGGGGTCCTTAAAATCCTTATCATTTAGCAAAAATGTAAAAACGACACTGAAGATCCTTAAATTGTTAACCTTGCGCCAGTTGTTCAAAAATCCTCCTTGTTTCGTGCTGATCACAAATGAACTAAGAAAGGCTTCAGTCTAGAGTCCTCTTACAGTGACTAATTACAAGAATTACGATAAAGTGACTTTTGTTGATCAGTAGAAGGTATTCTTGTTTTAACTAGATTGTTGTATCAGCCCATGAACAACTTTGGCTGCACTTTATTTTCACTAGAAGGAGAATATGGGTGTTATAAAATAGTGGATAGATCAATGTTTGTTGTTAGTTGATTGGGCTGATTTTGTTTAAATATCATTTTTCCGTGAATAACCTTATATAGTTGAAATTAGATAATTTGCAAATGCACTTCCAAGCAAATCGAAATCGTAGACTTATTCATCATAGTTTTTGGTGAAATAATAGGTATTTCTTAATGAATTTTGAGCTGTAGGGTCCTATTTACATAATTTAAAAATTACCGATTTTGACCTCTTGACTAACTTTGGCATACGTCTTAAATTTTGTGTTCTGCATTGCCTTAATTAATATTTTCAAATTAAATGAGTCATACATCTTGTGTATTGTTTTCACTCGGAATTACTAATTTTATGTTAAATTCTATGTATAGCTGTTTCATGTGTAAAATTAATAGAATGTGGACTCTCTTTAAATAGACAAGTTAAAAAATAGGTCTTTAAAATTTTAATTTTTTAGAAATACACTGAGAAGTAATTTAAAAAGTACTAATTTTTTGATTAAAAAAAAAAGAGTTGGTAAACTTAGTATTTAGTCGATAATAATCCTAAGAGTAATTTATCAAAACTTTGAGAATCACCTGATGTAGATTACATATATGGCGTACATGGACAGAATCTAATCAAATAACTTTAAAAAAGATCAGCGGCTTAGCTTGTAATATGAATTGCTTTGCGAAAAAGTGACATCACACGTCAACTAGGAGAAGCCTTTTTCCAACAATCTCTTTAAAAATAAAAGGAACGGTAACTGAATGGTTTCTGTAAACCTTTTTTGGGTTTCAAAAGTTTTTTGCTTTTCAATGTTTTAGCCCACGAGGTGTGCGGGGTCAAATGTGTGTGAACAGTGTGTGTGTTCAAGTTAGTATTTCTTTCGAATAATTTATATTTAAACTGTTTACATGATACATTTTAAGAAATGTATGTTATGAATCTTAAGTTTTTTTTGCGTATTATTTGCTATTTTAGCAATTTTGTCCTTTTAAGTTATAAATTCGTATTTATTGATGAGAAATGAATTTGCGTGAACAATTGATGCTTCATTATATGACATATGGTAGTTTAGTTTTTTATCATACTTTTAATAGTCATATTTTTATAGATTATTTTAAACATAATTTAATTCCTATTCAATGAATTTTTTGAATGAAATTTCTGAAGTCATTCCTGCAAAAGAAAAAATACATTACTATTTATATGATCCGTTGTTTTTGCATTGATTTTGTTCGATGGGATGAAGTGCTTACTTTTGGATTTAATAAATATACATTGCTCATTAAAGTTTTTTTTCTATAAAATATAAACGTAACTTTGATGAAATATCCGAAAAGTAAAATTCATAAATACATATATCAGTAAAATTTTAACTACGTATCCATGCCTTTTGTTGATAGCACTCAGGATTCTTCTACACCAGGAGTTCTCAACCTTACAGGCTCTGTGCCCCCCTTTGAACACTGATGTGAGGTCACGCCTCCCCCACCACCACCAACATAGGTGGTATAAGTAGTACAATCGGAATTTAAAACTGAAGCTGGTTATTAAATGAAAATATAGAATAGATAATTTCCTACACAAAATTTAATATTACTACACATATCTTAATTTGAAACACATTATTATTAGAACATATGAAATCAAAGAACTAAACACAGATCAAATATATTTGAGGTAATCAAAGATATAGGTGAGTTTACTTTTTATTTTACTTTTTTTAACTCACGCCTCCCTCGAAATTCTTCTACGCCCCTCAGGGGAGGCGCGCCCCCCTGGTTGAGAACCGCTGTTCTACACCATTGCGTTTTAACATTCGTGAGAACAAACATTGTGATTACCAACTGTATTCCACAGATGCTTTTTTTTCATCTTAAAAAAACTTTGACATAAACTGTGCTTTTTGTCAAAAAACTGATTGTTTAACCTTTTTTTACACCGCTTGGACAGATAGTTCATTTCAGCAAACTAATCCTTTAATTCAACATTATTGCCCTGTTTCAAAAGAATTTTATACTTTCTTAAGAACCTACTATGTTTTTTAAACAGGCGATTTACAGTAAAATTTACTTGACTAGCAGATTTTTGGAGTTTAGATTTTATATAGGACTAGTTGGTACCCTTCAAAACATGACGGCTAGATAGAAAATAAATTTGCTAATACACAAATTATACTCAACACATCATTACCAAATGTTGAAAATCAATGCGCAGAAACAAATTAATGTGTTTAAGAGGCTTTGTGCTTAGTGAGTATCTAAAGCCAGATTTAAAAATGTCACTGGGCATGCGCAGAAAGCAATTTTTTTTAATTGTAGATTATCGCTCATTAAGCAGCGCGAATTAAACAATTTACATGAGGTTTAATCTTATATTTTCCAAACATAATTATCATAAAAATAAAAATGGCAGAGAGATCTAGAGAGACTCCTCTGAATAAACGTATTTATCTTTAAAACATGTCACTGAGCATGCGCAAAAACAGTGAGTTTCTAAAGCCAGATTTAAACATGCCACTGAGCATGCATAAAAATCAATTTTTTAACTGTAAATTATCGCTAATTGATAGAAATTGCGGTTACAAAAACCAAATTTGACAAATCTACAAATTACAATCTTTCGTTTAAGACCAAAATGAAGTAAATTGATGCAGTAGTTTTCTCTCACGGACTGCCCAAAAAGTCGGCTTAGCAACTTAAATATATAGATGCCAAATAATATACGACTTTATCTGATATCGAGGACATTGCCCCAAAATGTTGTGTTCAAGTTAAATACAATTTTAGTGGTTTCCAAACGTATTTTTGGCATAATCCTTTGTATATTTCCAAAAATAATAGTCCATAGCTTTCTTTTTATCGAGATTCGTTATTTTACATCATTTTGTTTAAAGATCCCTTATCTCGACGATCCTTAGAAATATTTCGTTGAACCATGCGGCTACAAGGAATACTCTGGGAAACACCGCATCGCATTTTATAAGCTCAGTTGTTGCTATAAATATTCTGCCGTCTCACAAAGATTTGAATGTCTATCCGAAATATTACTTACTTGAAACTCGAGGAATGAACAAATTAGAAACAGAATTCAGCATCTTAAAATACATAATACAAGATAGGCAAGTAGTTTCAAACTTAATGATGTATTACATCAGTACGGGGAACTTTAGTTCTGATAACCTCTATGAATTTGTCTGTAGACGTATCACGCCTAATGCCTTGATGAAGAACTATTCTTAATTCAAAACTAGTTCCTATTCTTAATTTTTCCCGTGTGTTTGGGAAGTCGTGTGTTCCTGAATAAATAACAAAATAAATGAAACCACTCACTGGGGAAAAATGAGCAATAATCATGCAACTGTGATGTAAAACTCCAGATTTTTAAAAAATTCCAAAAAGAGAAGGAAGAGATTGAATAAACTGTAGCGTTCCAGGTAGAGTAGGTAATATTAATATACCAGAGAACGAGGGAGATAAAAATATAACATTTTTTTATAGATCACAACATTGTAGACGTCATTTGTCTTTCATATTGAGTATATATTAATTTTAGTATGCTTTGGGGATCTTGATAAATTTTTTCGATGGAATTTTTGATTAATGTATATCATGAATTGTAGTTCGTAAAAACCAAATTAAGACAACCTCAAAGTATTTCATGTTTGGCTAATTATACTGTCTTAGCATTGTAGAATTTATTTTTTTTTACGTCGTCTTAGATATTCCGCTTATAAAATGAAATAAAAGTATCAAGATGTGTCCGTGTTTTGACCGGACAGAAAAACTTTAATCGTGAAAGGGAAGTTTTTAAAATTTATAGTGCTTGATTGTTTTTTTGTGCAGTAGAATCTGTTCTACGTATCATGGAAATATATAACTTACGTACATATGACACCCTCTTCCACTTATCTATCAATATCGTTTCCTTTTTCGATAGTGATAAAGAGAGAAGTGTATCTAAATTTTTATCTACCTCTACCGAATGGTTCGATAATATTGAGATTTTGTAGCTGAGGGCTACATTAGATGTTTAACTTTGTGTTTACAAAACTATCTCGAGGTAATTTTGGTAGTATGGATTGGGGGAATTATGAGGAAAAAAAAACACTGGGAACAGGATAAACACTGGGAAAGAGTGCCTTTACTATCGGAAGCAAGTTGTCCCCTGTAGAATGTCCAGGTATAGTTGGCTGTAGCATGTCATTTCGGGACAACCGAATTATATACAGAGCTCCATAAAATAGCAGATTACACCTTAACATATGCGTTATTGTGTTTCTCTGCTGGAACCAATCTCTCACGATTATTGGCTTCTGTTGGGTGTTTCTCCGCGACCATTCTTTCAGTTATGATAAGGCGTAACTGACGATTAGTCAGACGAATGCTAAGCTGCCAGTCACTGATCTGATGGAACTGAGGAACGACTGGCAGTCTTCTCTCTTCTGATGTTCTCTACCATATTCCTTGCGCTTCTGGATAATTCTGGCTGTGATGAATGATTTACATACGGCTATCGAGACAGTTTTAGTTGTGTTGAAGACTAACCGTTCGGATGGTTTCTACCGGCTTGTGTTAATATTTTTTCGCCTTCTTTTCAATTCAAGTCGTTGCACACAGTCATCTTTTTTTCGTTCCGTGGCCATGATTTGAAGGAATGTTCTTTTTCATCCTCTATTTTTGATATCGTTCTTTCGGCCAATCCTAGGATTTTCTTGGTTCTGTTAAACGTCGTTACCATTACACACGCTCTGATAAGAATGGCTCTATGCAACTCACAGATATTTTAAATGTCAACGCATGAAACAACTATTTACTTCCCAGAAAAACACCATCTCACACGATGTAATAGTTTGCTAGCAGATGATGCTGCTTTTTCAATTTATATACATCCACCTTCAGCGTCACTTCTCTTCATCGGGCTTCTTTTATTTCATTTACATCTTGTTTGTCTCTTAACAGCATTTACATGAAGATAGACGTTACACGTTATTACTGCTGAACATAATTACCGCAAAACTTCTGTTATTTCTGGTCTTCAAAGTAGTGGAAAAATTTTCAGTCAAATACTTATATTCCTTTTTAATTTTCAAAATGTTAAAAAAACTCAAGAAAATAACATAAAATCATGTAAGTTACATAACTTGTGTTCCAGAAAACACCCATTTTGCTAGTTTGCTCCTGTAAAACTGTCTTCACCGTTAGTACCATATCAATGCGGAAAAACCAACATTATCTTCAGCTCGTTGCAGAGTTTTTTTTGTTTTTGTTTTGTTTTTTTAAATTTACAATGCTCACAACCTTGTGGATATTAATTCATAGGCGGAGAGAATGTAAACAAATACAACAAGGGTGAATTGACATAAAATAGAGGAACGGAAACATATACAGAGAAAATGCAGAATTATAAAATTTGCACAAAATACAGAGCACAAAAGAACAAGTTAAAGTTCTCATGCAATCGCAACTCTTTCTAATAATGTTAGTACTGAAAGCACTCCAATAAAGCAGGACAGAACTGTATATGATCACCGTTCATGATGCCGGATTTATAGAAAGGGCATACAGGACTATCAAAAATTCCTATTTTGTTTAGGTGGGCAGCCATGCAGTCGTGTAAAGCAACCGCAATTTCACGAGGACTATCGGATAGACCATCAATACTCTTGTAACAGGTTTTATTTCTAGTGTGATCTTGCAGATCGGAAAATTTGATTATTTATTTAATCTTTTGATTTATTATCTTGGAGGCTGTTTAGAGTGAAATTTTATGAAAAGAACATTGGGTTATTGAGGTTCCCTTTTCTGCTAGTGTGTCCACCGTCTCGTTGCTTGGTATGCCATAGTGGGACGGTAGGTAGGACAATTTTCTTTTTGGGTTACAGTATTTTTATGAATGGGCTATTAAATCCAACGGTGAATATTGAAAGTAACAATTCAAAATCTTGAGCACGTTGACTGCCGCGTTATTTTCTGGATATAGGTCCATGATGCCAGTTTTAGCTAGCTACATTTTTTAAAAAGTAGATGTTAATATGGCCATTTTCTATCTTTTATAGTTATTTGCTTATAAAGAAAATAATCAGAGTTATCTCATAGTTGGCACCTGACAGGAAAATTTTCATTCTGAAGTCAACTGTTACATTAGTTTTAACGAAACACAGTCTTCTAACGAAAATACTCTTGGTGGACCTCTAGGGCAAACTTTCAACTACGAGATATCTCTTAGTGAACAGGACAATTTTATTTTCACCGTAAGTGCAAATTTAAGCGTAATAAGATATAAAAAAAGTAAATTACTCTAACTTGACACTTACGTTGAGTCCCCGAATCCAGTATATCTTTAATAATCAATATAGTTTGCTTCATTCAGTTCTGGATTTGCATCATACGGTAGATTCAAATTAGACCTGTTCCTTCGTTAGACTCAGAAATTATCAAGATATATTAATAGATTTTGCTCAGATAATTGTTTTGATGCTCAAATTTGGCTAGGTTTGCTTAAGTTTTCTTAGAAATCCTGAGTAATTATAAGCATTTTACTAAAGACAAAATATTCAATACGAAGTCTGAATATATTAGAATTGGCAACGACTATTCATATTTGTTTATATTTAAAAGCCTGTGAATGAATAAGAATTTTTTTCGTATACGTAAGGAATGACAATGAATATTCATATTTGCATTCATGAAGATACTTTTTTTTTTACCAGGAAATAAGCCATCATTAAAGTAAATACGCTAATAAAGACAAGACGTTAATACTCAAAATAAAATTAAAATGTTTACTGCTGACCTTTATTCCGCAAACATGCCACTGTGGAGCCTTGTCTGGAATGTAGTTCAGGGCGAATATAAAATACGTGCATAACTAAATGGGCGTTAATTAAAAATATCCTTTCATTTAAAAATCTTATGACCTTTGTAATTGATTTCGTGCTGTTTTTCTTTTAACCAAAAAAATGAATCTTTTTGTTTTCAACTACATTAAACAATCGCAATGTTTTGCTTAATAATCCACCAACGACAAACTTCATCGTTTAAACTGAGATTAGGTAACATCCTTTTTTCCAGAGTTCCACAACCCTTCGCATTTTATTCTCGTTTTTCTCAGCATTCCACCATTCCTCGCACGCGGTCGCTAATTATGCATTCGAAGTTCCCGTTTACGACATGGAAATGAATACCGTTCGGCCATCTTTCACTATTAATGGGCATTCCGTGCATTTGCGATGAGGCTGCAGTAGCGTTGTCTCTATGCAACAAGCACCCCCCGCTGAATTTAAAGGAGGGAAAAAAATACCTGTCCATTGCTACAGGACAAACCTGAGACCGGAAATGAAAGCGACTTTTTTTTCTCCAGTTATTTTGGTTTCCCGCTACATCTAAATTCAACAGTAAGCAATAGGGTGTGACCAAATGGGGGCTGGGGAGGAAGTCGAAAGGACATGCATTCTTCAAAGATATTTAAACTAATATTCGATTTCTGGCAATCATTAGCGCAAGAAATGATTTGATGCTGTCTATTGTCGCGGGCCTCATATTGTGACAGCTCGTTAAATCGCCAAACTTGGCAAAGATGTCAAACGAGAGGATTTTATGTTCGTTCTTTAAAAAAATCAATATTTCAAAAACATGGGTAAATTAACGAATTAAAATGAAAAAAATCAAACTGTAAATAGATCAACATATTAAATATCTTAGGCCAGACGCTCGCTACGATATTTAGTTATACAGAGGCTGTTCACACATTTTTTAGACGATGTGTATTGTATTCACAAAATTAAATTACATAAAATTATCGTGTTTTAAATGTTCTATTTGACATCCCTTATTCTGAACTATCTTTCGACACCGGAACTTCCAGGATAATAATGCCTTTTGAAGTGTCAGAAGAGGTATTCTATCCCATTTCTCCTGAACAGCTTTCCAGAGTCCTGTAAGGGTTTTGGGACGACGTTTGGATAATGCAGATTTTAAAAGTCCGAAAGCACAAAAATCCATAGGTGATACATCGGGAGATTTAGTAGGGATATCAGTGAAGGGTATGGCCTTGATACCAGTTTTTTGTTCCATTTCTTTTAGGAAATTTACAGTGGATTTTGATGTGTGACTGCTAGCTTTCTCCTGATGGAGTCTCACAGATTGATGGCACTGTGGGTAAAGCGATGGTATTTCATTCAGAAAAATTGGCGATATAATATGTTCCTGATAGTATTTGGAGTTAATCTTGACATTTTTTTCCACTCTCTTTATTTTTAATTTGCCATTATAAGAAAAACCAGCAACAATCATGAATCCCTTAGAAAAACTTTCTTTCGATTCTTTGAACCATGTACTTAAATTTTTTTCTCCACTTTTATGATAATAAATGGCTCTTTTTTTGTTGCAATCATTTAAATACACCCACGATTCATCTATTGTGACAATTGATTTCCATTTTTCTTTGGATAAGTGTTTCTCATATAGAATTCTGCAGCGTGTCCTGCGTTCAGCGATATGATTTGGAAGAAGACGATGCACATTGCGTTTTTTTCGCTTTCTTAAGATTTAAATCACCGTTTATCATTTTGTTTACAGTGGACACCGAGCATTTTAATGATTTTGCAACTGCCCTTTGACTAGGGGGATTTTCTTTTAACATTAAACAACGTACCTTTGCAATAGTCGAAGATGTCCGTTTTTTCCTTGGATACTTGTTTGGAATTTTTGTCCCACTTGAGGCTCCAATTTGACGTTTTTTTCTTTTCTTGTTGACGATATTACCTATCGACGCTTTAGATATCACAAAACCACGACTCTCATATCGTTTTTGGATAACGGAGTATGCATATTTCTCTTCGGAAAGAGCATAAATGTAGCCTCCGAACCACTGCTTTGTTAAAAACGCCATTTTGAATAAAAACAAAACTTTCAAGCCGCAGACGATAATTTTGACTTTTAAAAACATAGTACAATTTCAATTATTTCTTTTGCAGCAAACGATTTTTTATTACCGCTTACCAAAATCGTCTAAAAAATGTGCGAACAGCCTCTGTACAACTAAAAGTTGGACAAGTGAGGCCAATAGAAACGTATGAGGCCGAAAGACTAGCAATGTTGGCTGTCCAGTTGATTCAATTTTTAGTCGCGGAGCATTTGAATTTGTGCTCAACTCTTGCGACTTCCTAAATGAATCATTCCTGGAGCATAGTTGTACATTTTTTTAAATCTTCAAGTGCGCGCGTTTACACAACTTTAAGTTGTACAGCTAAAAATCGATAGCGCACGGCTAGCCTTAAAGTGAAACTTTCACTTTGATAGTAGTTAACCTTATGTGGCATATTTATTGTCTTTTGGGTGAAAAAGAAATAAAGGGTATTTAATACGTATTCTAGTCAAGTATAAAAGTAATAAGTTTTAACTATTAATATTCCTGATGGACACAGTTGAGATGAGAATAAGGCTCGGTGCACACGAGCAATCCGGTGTCGTTGCGGCACCGCAGTTCACACGGACGACGCGCGTCGTCCGTGTGAGTCTGTTAGTTCAACTCTATGTACTTCTGATCGCAACTGCGGTGCCGCAACGACACCGGATCGCTCGTGTGCACCCGAGCCTAATTGGAGTTAACTTTATGATTTTTCTTTTTATAACTATTTCGGTTATCAACTATTTATTACTATTAAAGTTTGATAAGTATAAAAAATTTGAGTTGGATAGTATACAACAAACATTTATCGAAGCTTGTTGTAGTTTTTACAGTCAAGCAATTTAGAGGGGGGGGACCTAACTCATTGAACAAGGAAGGTGAAGTAAAACTTATATTCCTTTAAAAGTAGGTATTACTCACCTTATAGTTAAGTGGACGATTATAATGCGTGCTAACTCATGCACTTTACTGATAGTCAAGTAAAACCGGAAGATACGGGATGCAGATAATCAAAAAGAGTTCCTGTAAACAGTTAATGGACTAGTCTGAAGTTTTAAAAAGTTTACATAATGTAAGTTAAAGTAATGTTTAATTCAAATAATAGTAAAATTTTTATAGATTTTCAGTTTTACTCTGGGAAATACTTATGTGTCTTGATTAAATGTTAACATTCTTTTTTTTTAAAATTCGTATTTCATATCTAATCTTTGGTAATTTTCGGATAATCACGCACAGATAAAAAGGAATTTAGTGCGATTACCCGTAATAGAATATTGCAAAATTACCTTTGTCAAGTCTAACTTATAGTGGATAATATCTGTTGCATTGACTTACCGATTGTCTTGCATTGCCTTCCTCCTCGTAGTTAAAAAATTAGAAATTAAGCTAAAATTGTCTGAAATAATATTAACATTTTTCACAACCCTGAGAATGACAGACTTTGAAAAAAAACTGTCACTTTTTTGTGTTTTATCATAAATTCTGAAGCCGTGAACATTCATAATTTTTGCCTTTTTAAGTATTGTTTTGCCTTGTGTTTTGTATTGTGTTGCCTTTTAAGTATTGTTTTTTTTCCTGTTTTCTGTGTCTCACCCCGGGAGTTAATTATCTCAGAAAATCGGGAGATCGATGTATATTTGCTTCTAGGGTGGGTATTCATGTTAAGCTTTTAAAACATATGCGTCATTTTATACGGGTTTATTAATAAAGAGAGACTGCGGATTACAAAGAATTTAAATATATCACAAAAACATTAAAATTTCATGAGCAATATCCAGTCGCCGATAATAATAAGGATCTTTATGCATGAATGAACGTTTAAGGCGTGTTTCGCTCCTCAAATCCGCTCCCTAATTCAACAATACCATCAACATCTTCAGACTTTACTATTTTTAGACTCATTTTAATTTTGGGTACTGCGCGACTGGGTTTTATGTTAATGCATACCTTTCACTTCCGTTTACTTTCGAGAGATTTTCTTTTCTTCTATATTTGCTCGACAACAGCACTTACATATTGTTTTCCTTCTCATTTACATTGCTTGTGCAAAATTTCCTCATTTCTTCGGCATTTTCCTTGAAGTCGGGCTCTCGCGCTTGTTTTAACTTCTTGTCAGACATTTGATATTAGTACGTAATGTGTATTAACGACCTGCCAAATCCAGGAAAAAGAAAACGCGCTTATGTAATACGTTCGGATTTCCCCGTCGTGGCGTTCATTTCTAGAAATAAGTAATCATGACGTTTTGATGTCAGTTTTAGAGGACTGACAGAGCCGTTAAGTCCCGGTAATCCGAGGCAATTGGGACGGTAGCCCACTCAAACAACTGAAAACTGATTAACTGAAATTCTAAAACACAAGCATGATGGTAAACTAAGATATTTAAAGATACGCCTAAATTTATTTCAAAAAGATTTTAGATTAATGTAATCATAAAAAAAATGACAATCCTTCAAGCTTATGTTATCAACTAAAAAATCTAATTTTACTTTTCATCCTCGTGGAGCTTTATTTCAGTACCTTTTTAAAACGAACCAGGGTACGATAATTCTGGTTGCTGTTCTACATATTTAAGAGCAGTCTCTAGCGCCTCACTATCAGCCAGGTACGGATTTTTTTCTATAGCCCGTCAGAGAATGGCCAGTTTCTGTTCATGCATGCTACATAAGTGAATTAGGGAAAACTGGTGTGGGCACTTAAAAAAGTAATCGCCTTAAATACTATTAGACAGGTTACTGACACTTCACGCTATGAACAAAAATCATTTCCAGGGTGGGACAATGAGAAGAAGAAAATATCCGTTGGTAAACGTCATGTATGAAGTTCCTCTCCTCCTGGTTTACCAAAAAGCATGTGCTGGTAATATTCGGCAAGGCGAAGGTACGAGTAATTTCGATATTAGAAAATTTGGCCATGAAATGTCACCCTCCCGTCTACGATGTTAGTAAAAGAACACTCAATAAAGGGAGAAAAAAACAGGAAATTGTGCAAAGAATCTCTGATAAAACAGAATTTGATAATTCAGACTCGATCATCCAGATTCTACTGAGCTTATTTTTCTCATCAATGTATTACATAGTTTTTATTTTAATTCATAAGGGCCGTGGCGGTCTTGTGGTACAACGCGCTGGTTTTCGGTGCTGAGGGTGCTCGGATCGAATCCTGGCGAAGCGCCACTAATATGCCTCCGTTTGTGTCGTCCCTTCATAGGGGACAATGCTGGTCCGCCTATATGGCGCCCCCATAATAAAGTGGCCAGTAAAACTGCGGTGAGTTATAGGCGAATGTCTTCGCGACAAGTGCCTCCGCATTAAAAGAAAAATTAATTCATAATTTTTCTTTAGGGGTTTTCGTACGATAACTACGAAACTGTGGGTTCTTTGTGTTTATGATTTCGCAATCTTTTATGGCGTGTTAAAAAATGAGTGCAATTAAATTTCTTTTCATTATTTTAAACTTCTTGTTAAACAAATTTGTCTTCAAGAAGACACACTAGCTTAAAATCTCCACTGGTGGTGTTAAAAATAAAAAAATATATAACTTAGAATACAGGTAATAAAATGCACGAGTAGAACCAAAGCCTATACTGTCAGATCCCCATTCCCTCTTTTTTTCGAGATGTGTGAGTGATAAATATTCCTTGTAAAAATGAAATGCTATTTTGGACATATTACAAAATTGGATGTAAAACTAGATGGGTAAGAAACTTTAAGATACAAAAGTGGGATACGCAAAACAGGTAAACTCGTTACCCAGAAACATTACATCCTGAAACGGGTACCTTTTTTAACTTCGAGCAGTATTTCGTTTTTACAGTGTTGTGTTGCGCTTCATCACCTTTTTGTTGTACAAGCCATTCAAATGGGGAGACTTTACGCTGGAAATAATCTGTTTATAACTATAGGGCTTAACTACTCCACAATGGCTGAAGATGTTTGTTCTTCTTATGAAGCATTTGAAAATATTAGAAATAAGTTATGCATGCATATTATGAAATATAATATAAATAATCGCAAATGTATAAACTGTTTTTTCTATTGTCTAAACAAATATAAAAAGACATTGAAAAGTTTATTTAAAATAAATTTATATTATCTTCGTTTTTCTTATTTTTTGTAAGAATACTCAAGTGTAATTTGTTAATCTGAAAACTCTTATACAAGTACAAAGGCGAATATACTTCTTTCTTCAAACTCAGATTTCGTTGCATTTGAGAAAATTAAATAGGATAATTTGAAGTTATTATGGTACAACTGCATGATTGGGGTTGTTGAATTTCTTTAAACAAGTTATTGCTTTTCGAAAACGTTCAATGTATTTTCTTGTCTTTCCGTGAAATATAAATTAGTTGCTCCCAAATACAAACCTAGGCGAAGTCGGCTTAAATGTTTTCATGGGCCACTTGAGGGTTATAGGCTTGTTGAGATTTTACCTTAAACAATTTCATTTGCCGAAAGATACATTAGCTAATTAAAACAATTTGTTTGCAAGATAAAAATGAAAGAAATAATTTGCATTTGCTTGATGATTTTCTAACAATGCAACTAATGCATGCTTGGGATATTGAAACACCGCGTGAGACTTTTTGAGTTAGTGAGAATGTTTTTAGTTTTTGATCTAACCTAAGTATACCCAAAATGAAATAATTGGACGTAAAGGGCTGTTAAGAGTTACTACTGAATTCTATCATATATAACACAATTTTCCTAGCCTGTTAAACAACGGATTTGCTTGGAGGAATTATAGATTTTACTTTGGTCATCATAAGCTTGGGAATGCAGATAAGACTAGTTATTTTTTGCCCATTGAACAAGTAAGGCGCCTGTGTTGCATCAGAAACGTTTGCATCAAAAATCCTATGTTACATAATTATATATCTTAGTTTTTGCTTGAGCTAGAAGTAAAAATAAGTAGGTTGCTGTAGCAAAGGAGAGAGCTTGGTATGGGCAGAAAACGCCACGGGATATCGCATTCGGAAATTGTTCATTCACAGCTGATTACTCACTCTCTGGGGAGTCTCTCATTTAGAACATTTTTAGGTCATCTAGTGCTTATTCTTCTCATCTTTTGAATTTCATTACGTACAAGTGAAGCAACTGTTTTGACTGCAGAGTTGCGTTTGATCATAAATGACAATGACAGACAGTAGTTTGAAATCTTATTTGGCAGCAAATAACAGCGAATTATATCCCCCGAAACAAAAAGGCAAGCAGAGAAAGTTTAATCTGAGTCATTTCGGTTGTAATGCGCACAAGCGGCAAAATGTGCGAGTTCTAGAAAAGGTTACAAGAAATGTAAATAAGTCATGAGAAAGTAAGTTTCCGATCTCGCTTTCTTTTGAGAGCTATTAGTTAAGGAGCTATTGTAACGGGGTCAATTTAGGATCTGACCCGGTCACGCTAAGTTCCTGAATAGGATAAACGAATCCGTATTGTTGCGGCGCGATGCGTTTCCGTTAGATAGCAGCAGATCCAGCAAAAGCTGCTGCAGTCCATAATGAATCAAAAAGGGTACGTGCGATATTTGACGAAGGATTCTCAGCGTGTTTACTTTAATTACGGAAGGAGTCCTTTTGTTTTCAGAGGATCAAAGAAAGAGAACTGGTTTCGAATGAAATGAGTCAAAACAGTTTCCCATCGGATATACTCTGCTAGAATTCTGATATTAAGATAGATTTAGAATACCAAGTCCCGCTATTCTAAATTAAAGGCAGTTTTTGTTTTGATCAGCGAAGATAGTGGAAATAAAAAGCGACATTTAGTTAGTATAGTAGAGCTAATGGCCTTTTTTTTTTTTACATTTTGCGGAAGTTGGATAGCATAATTACTATCTATTGAAAGCTGCCAACAAATTAAAATATAAACATGAGTTTTTTCAGCTTCCATTCTCAAAGAATCTAAGAGAGTTCAGTACATTTTATGCAAAAAATAAGTAAATTTATTGAATGCCAATGGCTGCAGGTTATTATATAACAATATTTTACTGCATTAGCTTTTCGCTTTTATAAGGTATATTCTTAAAGTTCATGCTTTTATTTTAAATTACAAATTTGGAGAATTTTTTACGCTTTGAGGTTTCTTTCACGCTAGAAGTTGAAATTTTGGAAACGCCTTAAATGAAAAGTGCTCGAAATTCAGTGCCTTGTAACTTTGAGAGCATTTTTGTTTGTTTTACCTCTGGAAGACTCGTTTAAAAAAAATCATGGAATCCTGTGCTGTAGACTGCGAATCTTCATTTAGTCTGAGTTATAAAATCGTGACTCGACGCACTGAAATACTGTTATGAAAGGTCGATTGAATCACAGATTGCGAAAGAGAGTGGAAGGATATTAGGCATTTTCATTTCAAGCTTAATTCACTTAATAAATCACAATGTTTTTTCAATAGAACTACAAGTCTCAAATAAATGCTACTCTTTAAAAAGAGAAAATACAAATTTGTAAAGAAAATTTTCTCTTAAACAAATTTAAAATTAGCCCCCCCCCCCAAATAAATAAAAATAAAATAATAAATAAAACCTGTCTAGGCAGCAACTCGAATGTTGAGTCAACAAGGAACGTGTTTTTAAAAATTTTCAGATTTTAAAAAAATTTGAAACTACGCTAAAACAACCTAATTTTTTTAATATAAAGTAATGATAATTCATTTCAGCTGCAGGAGATTTTTTCCAATGAGTCACACAAGATTGATTTTCTGTTCAAAGAGCTGACCAAAAGTTTCCAGGTTACATTTCTGAAGCGAGAAAAATAAAAGCTTTATCCACCCCTAACCTACCAACCACCTACATCCGCCGCGGACTATTGTTACTTTATTACGTGCAGGGATTTCCTGAGTGACTCTTAGTGTTCACAAAAGACGGATTGAAACAAAATCCAGTCTGAGGAAGTTTAAAATATTAATTTAAAAAAAAGCTCTATGGAATTATACCAATTACTTCGTTCTCATGCGATTCATCATGTGATTCTGGTTCGAAACAAACAAACAAACAAACAAACAAACCTGCACAGGTCAACGATATCTGGGAGAACCTTTAAAGCACGTGCCTGCAGGCTTTACCAGAAAATCTTGAGTGGGCGAAATGTCAAACATGTGTTACGTTGATCTTGCTTGTAATTTTTTTTTCTCCCTTGTCTATTGATGACATTAATCAATCTTTACACGCATAAAATTATTAAATGTTCTTCCGGGTTATTTTTTTTTCTACGGCAGCTGAAAGTATTTTTATAAGACGTGTAAATTTAGAACCATCTAGTCTTCAGACTGGATTCTTTAGAGATGGAATGTAAGTTCAGCAATGAAGAAGGCTATTTCTTGTTGCAAACTGTTTTCTATAGAAATTACTTTCCTTAGAGATATTAAAAATGGAAATTTCTTTTGCCGAAGTTTGTTGCTATTTTGTCTATTATTAAGCTTAAAGAGAGTATTTAGAGCAGGGATTCCCAACCTCTTGACATTTGCGGCACCTTTGGCAGTGAGATTAGAAACTTGTAACACCCTTTTTGGAATTTTAGTTATTTCAATTTGTAAATATTAAAGTGGAATATATATCAAGAACACGTTAAATTTAAGTTCCAATAAATACTTACTCCAATGCCGATTTTATTCATTGATTAAAAGATATTAGTAACATCATAATAGAATGTATTAATACAGTTTCAAAAATAGCCATGGTATTTAGTATAGTATTACTCTAGAGCATAAATTCTTAAACTGTGGTCCGCGGACCCTGGAGGTCCGCGGACCACGAAACAATTTTGACATTAACAATCTATACTTGAACTAGATATTCTCGAGGAATTATCATGCGATACGTCTTTGAAACTACAATTCAACAAAAATGAACTCACAAACGTTTGGTTATTTCTCAGATCTGATTACCCTGCACTTGCAAATGAAGCCCTCCAACATTTGATTCCGTTCTGCACAACATATTTATGTATACAGGCTTTTTCGGTACTGTTATATATATGAAATCAAAGTATAGGAACAAACTCAATATAGGAGCGGACCTCAGAATAAGACTTTCCAGCATAGAGCCTGACATTGCGGTTCTGGTTTCAAGAGAACCACACCACCCATCTCATTAAGTAAAAGTCATTTACAGAAAAACATATTATAATAAGTTAGATCTATTTTGACCAATATTTGACTAAGAAATGTTTGTATGAGTTTAATGTATTGTGATTTGTAACTTTTAAAATTCTTTTTACTACTGTTTTTATACATTTTATGTTTTTTACTCTATGTCCTAATAAAAATGTTCGCCTCTATAAATGCGCAAGACCATTTATTAAAATAACCAGCGATACATTTTTACCAATATTTATTATAACGTAGTGCCTATGAGATTATTGAGCCAGAAATTAAGTCTCAAAAACGACTTAAAATGCCTAGAGTTGGGATGGAGTCCGCAAAAAGAAATGTTGTTCAAGAGGGGGTCCTCGGACTACATAAGTTTAAGAACCCCTGCTCTAGAGGACTGCAATGAAAATCGCTAAAAGTTTTGTTTTAACAATGTGAGACTTGGATGAAGGATTAGAGCACAACTGTTTGATATCAGGCATAACAAGCTGTGGGCGCGTGGGGAATTAATTCATCCTCAGGAACGAGTGCATTCATCGGTATCACAATCTGTTGGGCGTGAGAGTCATTGATTCAACTCAATATTTATTTTAAATGGGCCATAGTAATATTTTATTGTTTATATAAAAAAAAAATCTCGTGGCACCCCTGGCCGATCTCATGGCACCCCAAAGGGCCGCGGCATACCGGTTGTAAATAACCGATTTAGAGGTAAAGATACGTTAATTTTTAATACATAAGCAAGAAAAAGTGTTAATTTTGATTTCAACATTTTTATAAGGTTTAATTTTTCTTTATTTGCTGAAATGTAAACTTGTTTGTTGGTATGAATATAGAAAACTCAAAATGGGGGAGAGGTGCGGAGTTAGGCTTATATTACTTATTAGTGACATCAACTTATAATTTTATCTTCGAATCTGATTTAAAAAGTTATCTGGAGATTAAAGACTGTAAATGTGCGGCAAATGGTTTACGCAGTTAACCGTAATAAGGTCGGATTTCTAATTCTGACCTTATTCTCATCGAAGGAACAAGTGGTTCGGATCCATTAACTGTTTTTCTCTGGTAAAATAAAAATAAATTAGACCAAACCCCTCCGTGATGACTAATGAGCTATATCCACGCCCTGTTTTTCTGTGAATATATAACTCTCTTATCATTTTGTGGTTGGATTATTTAATAATTTCAATCGGTATTTTACATAAGTATACCAAAAAAAGATAAAGTGCATACAACAATCATTCAGAAAGAAAATAACTTGCTATTAAAAGAAAGCTTAATCAGACTCGAAAATATATATATAATAGTGATTTTACATAATCAGATTTTTAAAATTTTTCACAAGAACAATTTTTTTAAAAGTAAAATATTTATGAAATTAATAATTAGGAAATGTACTTTGGATTGGAATGTATTAGGTAATTTATTTAAACAAATTTATTTTAATCCAAACTCATGTGGTTTGTTTGTACATTGAATTCCTTTCAAATTTGATAACGTATCCAGATATATGGGTGTTTGACGTTTAATATAGTATATTGCTGTTTAGGCATCAAAATTATTCAAAATTATTTAGCAGTTTAAAAAAATTAACTTTGTTTTACTTGTCAGCTCGGAGGGAAAGTTAGATGTGTGTAACGACAGAGGTTGTTTGATAATAATGCCGGATTATTTGTTTGTCAGAATTTAGCTAATTCACGACGAACAAATTCAAGTTTTGCTTGTTCAAATCCACGTGTACTTGTTTCATTTTTAACCAGTTATGCAGGAATTGCTTTTGTACCAAATTTGCTTGAGATTGATGCCAACGTAATGAAGCTTAAATTTGACCTATCTTGGAAGCATAATCATAAATATTTTAAAAGCAATTGTATTAAATAGTGAGCATGTGAAAATCTGTAAGCTAAAAGAAAATGCAATAAAAAATATAAATGATGCTCCATACATTAATAAAAAAGAACTTTGAAAGAGCCGATGTTGGACCCCAGGGTCCTTGCTAATATCCATAAGAACAACGGGCCTCGAGGAATTTTAACCTCTTTCCCTTTTTCTCTTCATATCAAAGCATTTAGAATATAACACCTATACAATTATGACTTTCCAAGTCAGTTATTTAATCGTATCCTTCTAGTAAAAGTTTGCCTTCAACTTTATTAAAAACTAGTTGGTTCCCGTCAAAACATGACGGCTAGATAGTAAATAAATGTACTAATACACAAATTGTACTCAACACATCTTTGCCAAATGTTGAAAATCATATTAATGCGCAGAAACAAATTAATGTGTTTAAGCGGCCTCGTGCTTAGTGAGTATCTAAAGCCAGATTTAAAAATGTCACTGAGCATGCGCAGAAAGCAAATTTTTTAATTGTAAGTTATCGCTAATTAAACAGCGCGAAATAATTTCCACCAGGTTTAATCTTATATTTCACAAACATAATTATTATAAAAATAAAAATGGCAGATATCTAGACAGACTCCTCGGAATAAACGTGTTTATCATTAAAACGTCACTGAGCATGCGCAGAAGCCAGATTTAAACATGCTACTGAGCATGCGCAGAAATCAATATTTAATTGTAAATTATCGCTAATTAATAGAAATTGCGGTTACCAAAACCAAATTTGACAAATCTACAGATTTCAATCTTTCGTTTAAGACCAAAATGAAGTAAATTGATGCAGTAGCTTTCTCTCACGGACTTCCCAAAAAGTCAGCTTAGCAACTTAAATATATAGATTGTGGTGGTGCTTTAATTGCGACTTCAGAGATTTATCGGGAGCATAACAATTTTTAAAGTTTGTAAAACTGATATTCCAGTTTCCATTCAGTAGTTCTTCAGCATTTTCTCCCTACCTTTTTTAGAATATATTACTATATTTTACCTACCCAATTAGTTTCAACATCGATCGCGGAAATTCTCAAATTCCTAATTGGTCCATACATATCGTAATCAGAGCTATTATTTTTATAGCAATAAATACAAATAGAAAAAAATGAGACTGATTAAGCCGTCATGGCCTTCAAATCATCAGAACAAAAGCATTTCATGGCACACGTGAAAAAAAAAAATGGAAATAATTATTTATTTTTTTTTTACCATTCTACCTCCGTTTTTTTTTTTTTTTTATAACAGTAACATCCTCGTGCAAGCTTGACTTTTCGGCTCCGAATTGATGAGTTATTGAAATCGCCACCAAGCCGTCATTATCTGGCGTCCCGCTATTGCGCACTTTTTATTTTAGCTTGCAGTGTGATGGCGAGAGTGCGTTTCCCTTTTTATTGAAATCGCCCATCCGTGCATGACCAGTGATGACGGCGGAAGCAAAAAAGTGGAGCTCGGGGCCGCCTCGCTTCTTCCGAGAGCTGTCAGTTTCTGTAACTTCTCTACCTCCAAGGAGTGTGTGTGTGACTTTCGGAAACGTTCGTCTCACCGAAGCAGTTTGAAAGTCCGGAAAAAAGTGTGTCTGAAGTTTATAAGTTGCGCCAAACGTTTGTGGTCGGGTTATTCCACATTTCACGAAAGAACTTATGATATTCATAGCAAGGTAGACAGACTGTCACCATAGTGATTGATAGAATAGATACTGGAAATCCCAACACAGTATGCAACTAAGATATATTTAATTTCGTAACTTTATTGTGGTTTGGAGAATAAAAAAACGAACATTGGGGAAGTTTCTTGGGGAAGATACAGTGAAAGAACAAGCAATTTTTTTTTTTTTTACCGTAAATTTTCAAGGTAAAGTATTTGGATGTCCGGTTTTCTACTGTAAATGCATTGCACACTACACCAGTGGGCGACAGGAACATATTTCTTGGAGAAGTTTAATCAGAAACAATTTCTTAGATGACATTTACTGTTCGAACTTTTAAGTTATCGTATTTAAAGGATCATAAGATGCACCATACGATAACACGCACTTCAAATTTATAGGAGGATTTTTCGGAAAGAATATTTTGCATTTTGTTAGGTATATAAAGATATTTTCAATTTCTTACTTGAAGATAAAAAAATGTATAATAAATATAATGAATTATACATATGAAATAAATATAATGTACATAATAAATATATATAATTATATAATAAATGTAATAAATATTATATATATAATAAAATATTCCTTTTATTTGATGTTACCTTCAGACCATAAGACGCACCCAAGATTTAAGTATTTTTTCTTAAAAAGGCGCGTCTTATGGTCCAAAAAATACGGTACTTTCCTCAATGTACAGTGAAACCTCGTTTATCCGGACCTCGTTGATCCGGATTTCCGGGTAATCCAGGATCAGATTTGTAGACTTTTTTTTAATTTAATGTTCACATTAGAGAGTGCGGTGGCCTGATTGGCAAAGGCGTCAAGCCAGTGATCTGAGGGTTGCGGGTTCGAGGCCGGTCGCTGACAAAATCCACCTAATCCCGTGTTCACTAATGGTCGCCGGGCACGTAAAATAGTGCTTGGCTGCAATGTCCTCAAGTTCTCAAATTTACCCCTGGGGGTGCTGAGTCAGGTAGTCTGGTCCCGCCACTTGACTCGGTTCAAAATTCGCGGACAATCAAACGGGTGCAGTGTGGACTCACCTCCTGTGATGCACCGGGGGCAACGCATGTGACGAAGTGGTCTCACGCTTCCGGCTATCCCCGGAGAAGAGCCTAGCCTCAGTTCTCCCAGCCATTAGGGAAAAAAAAATGTTCACATTAGATAATTTTTAACTATGGCATACTTATAGTTACGTTCTTGTTATCAAATATTCACCTTTTAGTTTGATTCAATGTGCAAAATATATATAT
Organism: Dolomedes plantarius; assembly: GCA_907164885.2. Classification (NCBI taxonomy): domain Eukaryota; kingdom Metazoa; phylum Arthropoda; class Arachnida; order Araneae; family Dolomedidae; genus Dolomedes; species Dolomedes plantarius. The sequence goes on from OU015496.1 coordinate 185,244,648, forward strand.
ATATATATATATATATATATATATATATATATATATATATATACACACTAGCTGAAAACCCGCACTTCGCTGCGGAGTACATTCAAATGAAATACAACGGTCAGTATATGCAATTAATGCCTAAATAAATAAATAAATATATATATATATATATATATATATATATATATATATATATATATATATATAATAAATACGACGATCAATGTATACAAATGATGTAAAAAAATTATATATTTATAAAAAAATCATGAGGATATTTTTATAGACAAAATAATGTAGAAGAAAATATTCAAATTAAATGTAATAGGACATACTGAAGAATATAGTATAGTTTGAGGAACATAATATATTTTATTGTATTTTAATTTTTTTTGGATAATGTCCAATCGTCTGCCGCATTAGCAAGAAAAAAATATTTTTTTTGTCTATTACGTTGTTATGCACGTGACAATAAACTTATTTAAAGTACCAGAAAAAGAAGTCACGTGATCAGCATTTAATAAATTAAATTCTAAAAATTAATCTTTAAAAATTCCCCAAAAATCAGAAAATGAAGGTAAAGATTCGAAAAATATTTCATTTTAAAGGAATTTTTATGATCTTTCTCGTGATATAAATTTTATAACCTTCAAATTATTATTTTAAATGCAAACTTAAAAGAAGTTACTAAAACAGCTTAAAAATTTAATTTTAAAAAAAATCTAAGAAGAATTTTTCAAAAATCTTTCTTAGTGCACCCCTACACTACAAGAATTGCCATGCAAAATGTCAGCCCTTTAGGTCCAGCGGTTTGGTCTGTGCGTTGTATGTCAGTGAATGAACGAGTGAGTGAGTGAGTGGGTCAGTCAGTCAGTCAGTTACGGAACTGTTTTATATATATAGATAATGTATTTAAAGTCTTATAAACAATACCATGTAATTTTGATACAAAACATACTTTTTTATCGTAATAAATGGTAAGTCTGTTTAGTTAAGGATTTTGTTTGCTTATTACCCATATTACCCGGGTTATCCGGATTTTTGATCATTCGAATTGCTTATGGTCCCAGTTAGTCCGGATAAACAACGTTTAATTGTATTTCTTTTTCCAACTCACAACGTAAGAGGGTTATGATGCTGAGTTCACAGCGACAGCGCTGTATTCCGTCAAACACCATAGTCTATTGTCAGATTGTCAAAATCGCACATGCTGCAGCAATCTCCAGATCAAGTAACAGCAAAATATTGACCATGAGTCATGAATCTCCTTTGGAATATGCCAATGATAGAAGTTGTGAACTTAATTCCTTTTAATGGCTGAACCGGAAAGAAAGGGGGTAAAGTATTCTCATCCTAACTGTGAGAGTATTATGCATTTTATTATACTGACAGTATTATGCATTAAACGCAAGTTTTTTTGCAGAAGAATTATGGGAATTTTTGTGGCAAGGCAGTGGCCTCTTGATGTAATGCGCACGATGTAAAACCAATTAATTCAAGCTTCGAATGTTTACACAGTAATGAAAACCACTGATTGTTGACCTTAATAGTAGAGTTTTCTCCAGATTAAAAAAAAAAAAAGAGAGATTAGATTCTAATTTTTAAAAGGGCATTTTTGAGAAAGAGGAAATTTTTTTTATATATTTTTGTACTGCTTGGATCATTACACTAAGCCTTTATTTTTAGATACTATTATTACATTTTTTACAAAACATTTTTAATAAAGAGGAACTAGCTTTAAATATAAAAAAAAAGGTTTTTTAAATCTCAGATTTTTTAATACAGTCTAAATAGGTCTAAAAAGCAAAATTCCCAGTTAAAATAGAATCGGTAACAAAAAATGAAACCAGGAAATTTCCTATTGTAAAGATGTAATAGATTTAAAAATTTTTTTTCCGATTTTAAAGATGTAAAAAATGGACAAGGCCCTGCACCCACCGTAAAATATCTCTACTCTTCAGCGCAGCCTATCACAGTGTTTCCCAACCTTTTTAAAGTCGCGACTCCCGTTACTGATTTTCACGTTTCCTGCAATCCACCACCCCTTCCCAAGATTTTCATAAAAAAGGCCGTTTAAGACATTAATAAAACTCTAAAATTCATTTCCCATAATTTTAATTCCAACTGTTTAATTTACCTAAAATAAAATTTGTAAGAAATGGGAAAACAGTAGTCAGTAAACAGTAAGAATGGAGACAGCGTAGTCAAGGTTATCTAAAAGCTTGAACAGAACAGAAAAGAACCTCAAGAAAAAAGACATCTACCGTATGGATTCAGAATTATATAGCAGTAAATATAGAAATCCTATTATCTATATAAAATTGCTTTTTGGGGAAACTGCGGTAGTAATGCCAAAAGTGACAACAGATATTGATGAAAGACAAACTGACATTTAGAATGTGTGCACTGTACGTAGTAAGTAACCGTGAATTTCATTTATCACCAAATGATGGCAGTAGAATTCTATCAAACTTGGTTTGCCGTTTGAAGGAGACTTCTCCTTTTAAAAAATATTCCTGCCTTATAGTTTCATGGTAAATAAATGACAAAGTTTTTGGTGACTTTCGCTAAATAGTCATTTTAATTGAACCTATGGCGACCCCCAAAAAACACTTTGACCTCCAAGGGGTCACGACCCACAGGTTGGGAACCCTTGGCCTAATAGGTCTATGCGAGTGAAGCAGTAGTTACGTACACTGAATCGTTCAACGTTAAAGTGAACGAACTCCATTTTTTTACCATTCCGGACTAACATTGCCATGTTATAGTAGAAACGTCATATTTTTCAATGCAATAGTGAACCAAATTCGTGGTAAAAATTTAACATTATTGCTGGAAAAGCAAACAATAGTCGATGGTTGATCAGTGCAGTTGCTCAACTTTAAAGATCAGTTTTCTCAGAACTGACTTGGTTCACTTTAACTCTGAGCCATCCAATTGCATTTAAAAATGTAAAGTAGTTTCGCTTTGGAATTGCTCTTTTTGATGTGTATTAGACATATGATAAGATTTAGTTTAAAGTTGATTGAGGAATATTAGTTTTTATCTTCGATAAACTTTTGAGATCCTGTTTATTCATATGACTACTCTGTATGGTGAAAAAAGGAACTCAAATTAAAAGAAATTGGGTCAAAAGCTAGTCTCAAGTTATCATTTGAAACATTCAAATGATCTCTTGATATATTATAACCTCAATATATTTTGATAACGATCAAATAAATGTCTTAAAGTGTTTAGATTATAATATAAATTGTCCTACAAACACGAAAATTTTTGGAAACAGTCTCAAAAGGGTCTTTAAAACCTGTATTTTGTACGATATCTTAGACATAAACACGGTCAAGAGGTTTAAATTTAAACGCGAATTAACGATAGCGAAATTAGCGAGTGTACTGCAGCCACAAATACATTCTCCCGTTGACATACATCAGTTCCTGCATTTTAAATTCTCAATTCGCGTTAATTTCTTTAATGTTGAAGTTAAGAGAACATTTTAATTCCTTTTTTAAAGTTGTGAAATTGAAACACTTATTTTATTCATAAAAACATTAATTATGAACCTGATAAAATTTAGACTTGAGCCTGTCTTCAACGGGATAAAATTGGTTTTGAGTTTCAGTACTGATTTTTAAAACTCACTTGAATTTAATAGTTACAGAATTCCCTGAACGCATCAATGCAGAACTTGGATCATCGCTTCATATCCCATGACACACTCATACATATACAGTGGAATCTCGATCTATCGTTTTCGAAGGGACCGACTGAACTGAACGATGGATGCGGGAACATACAAAAGAGTATTAACATACCTTAAAGTTTGATATCCCTAAAATATATTTACTCCCATACATAAATGCATACATACCCGTAGTGTAACTGAAATTAAAATTACAAAGTTGTACTGAAATTCAAGATAATAATAATATAAAAAGAAATACACGTAGATACACAGGAATTTTGATTCAAATAAAAGTACTTAATCGTCGTTTGTTTTTTGGCGGTTTTCTCTCCACAAGTAAACAATATTTATTTTGTGTTGCAAATTGCATTCTTTTCGGTATCGGTTATTGTGTGAGAGTTTAAAGAAGCGGCAGCCGTGAATCGTTTGTAACTAGAACCATTCCATTGCACTGGATGGGGTCCGACATAAGACCACCAGGAAGTTCTGTTTCTGGGTGAAACACTCATCGGCCAGTGTAGAACTGCAGCAATCAGAAACTTCTCACACACTAGACCAAACACCAGGGCGCCTCCATCCCAAGGCCAACAAAAAAGCTGACTGTGAGTCATTGCTGATAACAACAGAAACGTTGAATAGTCGGTGAATTTGGAATGAGTTGCCGAAAATAGGGTACTCCAGGGGCTAAAGAATTAAGGAACACCAACGACAAACAAATAATGGGAGTGGTACAATAAAGGGAAACCAGGCTAAACAAGAGAGAACAAAAATACGAGACCGTGCATCTCAAATATTCTGCTCTTTATTTAATTAGAGCGTCATTCTAGCTCAATCCAGACATTTATGTTTCAGGTTCAGTTATTATGAAAAAACGATCAATCCGATAAATTAATGGAAAGCTGCGATATTCAGAACGAATATTGCGGGAAAACGATGGATCGACGAACGATCCATGCGGTCTTTTTTGCTTGTTTTCTATGGAATTTATTCGGGACTTTGTGAAATAGACGATACATACGGGAAAACGATCGATCGAGATTCCAGTGTACATATATATATATATATATATATATATATATATATATATATATATATATATATATATATATATATATATATATATATATATATATATATATAAACTACTAATGAGCGCTTATTTTTAACATAATATAAAATTTTACGCATAAGCTATTAGGATTTCTTAATTTTTTTTTGAGTACATAAGAATTGCATTTAATTCCGGATTTGAAAGTGTCATTAAATAAAATGAAACTTTTGAGAAATCTTTTCATATAATAGTAAATAGCTATTGTTCTTGCTTGTATTCCGTGGAAAGTTGGGTTTATAGTTTAGTCTTATTCGTACATGAAATGATATAAGGTGTGTCAGATTAATCCCATTTAAGTGTTAATAAAATTCTGATTAATGAAATTTTCTGTCGCTTTTTTATAGATAATTATGCAACAACGGATAATTTTTCATTTCAAGGGCGACTTCTTTGTCTACCAACCAGATCGTATAACTCGACAAATTCTCCTGACGCATAAATTAGGGATAATGTAGAAAATACAGATCTGCCTATCTCTACCCACCGATCTACATGTATACACACTTGTATAATCTTACCCCTTTTAAATGAATAATCAGACTTTACCCCTAACACTAAAGAAGATTGTTTTTTACTTTTTAAAATTTAAAAACTAATATTGTTGGGTACAAATCTTCGTCATATCTTCCCATTTACCCTTTTCCAGGACGATTCTTTTTCTGAAAAGACCATGAGTCAATATAATCTCTTCTATCTTGAAGATAGTCTCTTTACTTACCTGTTTTATTGCGCGATACATCAGAAGATTGCTCCTGTATCAGAGTTTGATTTCCCCGGTTAACAAACAGCTTCCCATTTGCCAAAAATATTTTGAAAACACATCGATTTTCCAACCCCAAAGAAAATTTGCGCCCGAGGTCCATTACAAATGGCGCTTTATTTATTTGGCTCCGAGGCAGAACGCGCGAAGACGATTTTCGAAAGAACGCTTTCCAGCACGCAGCGTGCATTTTCTCCTCCGAAGAACTTGCAAGCCGCACTGCCTACCCTACGGCACCTTTCTGAAAAATCTTCAATTTCCGCATTGTTGTCTACAACAGCGAAACCAGCCGTAGGCTGAAAGAAAACAGAAAAAACAATGACGAAAAACTTTTTCCCAAACGAAATTTCGATGGCAGGAAAAAGTGGCCGAGAGAGAGAGAGAGAGAGAGAGGTAAATAATTCCGAACACACATTCACGCTAGTCCTGCTTTGGAAAAGTATTTGGTTCATTGAAAACCAGTTTACAACGTGATTCTGTCAGGCTGTTTTTTTTTTATACCTCTCGGATTTATGTAATTTTTGTTTTGTAATTATTCAGGATAATGCATACTTTCAAGTAGTTATTAATCTTTTATTATTGAGTTATTTTGTCGCGGCGGTGTCGACTTGTTAGCCCTTTGGTAATATTTGTTTTATTTTCATGGTGATTACAATTTTAATATTTACATGATTTTTATCTGAAAACCAATGAGGAAGGATAACATTAAGTATGTAATCTGATTTACTAGCGTGATATTTTTCTTAACTTTAGTAGCTACTGTGTATCTATGCCCGAAGATTTTTTTAAAGTTCCTGAAACATATAAGAGGAAATTTTTTCATGCAGATATGCTTACTACCTTACGAAATGTGTTTTTTTAGTTAAATTTTTTATTTTTTAATAACATATTGAGAGTGCTGATAAATGAGGTAATAGTTTAAACATTTTCGTTTTGAACCGGAAAAAAAAGAGGGAAGGAAGATTAGACGAAAAGCAAGCCGATTTCTTAAAAAACTTATATCATTGAACTAAGTCCTTGGTTTTAAATATTTTTATTGATTTAAGCATCGCATTTTCTTAGGTTAAACGTTGTTGGAGTTTTTCTTCCCGCAATAATATAATGTCTGTAAATCCGGAACCATGAACATGGCGTTGGTATGAAGCCCAGCTACGAGCAACAGCTGACTTTTCAAGTAGGTATCCTTTGCTAGTCAAGTCAGCGAAGTTTTAGGTCTAATCATGGACTTTAAATGACCTGTCAATATGAAATTTAGGCTTGTTCAATTCAGAGGTTCAAAACCGTCAAGAGGTCTGGATGTTTAGAGGAACGAGCTAGGACCCTTCAGAAGAAACTATACTTTCACCTGAGGACAATGAAAATTGATTGGGGTCAAGGCCACAAAATTTTAAAACGAAAAAAAAAAGCACATTTTCATTTTTATTTTGGCTTAAAACCAGCTATTGCACTCTCAAAATCAAATTACACGAATCACACGTTCCTATGATTACATTGTCGGATAGAGAATTTTTGTGCTGTCATACCTGTGAGTTCTCTGCTGTACACATGTACCTTTTGTCTATTTCTCTGAGAAATAAATTTTTCAGGATGCCCTATCTTTGAAAGGATACATTAAAATTCTTAAAATGCATCTGTTGAAAATTTTCAACAGCGTCCTTTTTTTTAATACTGTTTCTAGGGTTTATGATTTAAAGTAAAAATTCCGAAAATATTTTTCTTAGAAGAAAAGAGCAGCCCGAATTTTTTTTTTATCTCTTTTACATGATCAAAACCTTTCTCATTAAAATTTTTAAATCCTGAAAACAAATGGTTTTGAGATTTTTCCTACATATAAAAGGGAAAAGACTATAATAAAAGAGCATTGGATCGTCAGATATATCAGAAACTAAACATGCTTTACATTTTGAGTTTTACGCTTATTCAACACGCACATATATATAATTTTTCGTTTCCCCGGCATTTAAAAACATGGGATATATAGTCATAGAATTATATATATATATATATATATATATATAATTCGACTATATATATATATATATATATATATATATATATATATATATATATATATATATATATATATATATATATATATATAATTCGACTATATATATATATTCGTTTCCCCGGCATTTAAAAACATGGGATATATAGTCATAGAATTAGATATATATATATATATATATATATATATATATATATATATATATATATATATATATATATATATATATATAATATTTTTTAAGGCTGCAATTCTTATATATTAGGGGCATAGGTCAGATGCTGAACGGAAGAGGGCAACTATAGAGGAGGGGAATTAAATCCCCCCCACCCATATTAAAAGATCCCGAAGCAAACATTGATCGTAGCGTTCAAAACCAACAAACTTCCCTTATAAAAACTCAGATCTTGCCTAAATTTCTTCAATTTTGCAGTACTTTCGAAAAAATTTTAGCACTAAAAGTTTCTCATTGTGGTGCAAAGTACAAGTGAACCGAAACGGAAACAAGTAAACGCAATGATTCAACGAGAATTAATGCCAGTAAAAAATTAATGTTTAGTGACACGTTAAGAAATAAGAAAAATTTAAAAAAAGGGGAAAACTGACAACATTGAGTAAGTAAAACAGGTTTTGTTTTTGAAACTGTCAAATCGGAATTATGACAGAACTAAGTATCAAATATATATAAAAAAGAAAAGAAAAATGAAAAGAAAAGTAAAAAACTGAATTAAGAAAAGAAATTAAAAGGAGAAATGGAAAATTATATGCTCTGTTAATTTCTTGGTATTATTATTAAATAACTTAAGATCCAAATTTTTGGTTCAGTTTGATGACATTTTGTTATTTTGATTATTTCTGTTATAGATGAACTTTCTTATATTACTTTTTGAGTTTAACGCCTTGTTTGAATAACAAGTTTCTCACCATTTAACAATGTAGTCTTATTTTTCTTTTCTACCATGGCTAATATATTTATACTCGGTAGCAACATGCTTTATTTCTAATGACATAATCATATTAAGTTGCTAAGGCAGGCAATTTTTTCCTTACTTATCAAGACATTTTCCTAAGAATATAAAAATTTAAAGCGTCAATTAGCATATTTTCTGTATCATCTTTTAAGTTAAAAATTAGTGCAATTTTCTGGCCCCACATTAATCCTCTAATTCAGAGAAGATTCACTTTCTGTCGTCTTATCTCTTTCTTGTGAGGTGAAAATTTTACTTCATAGTTTACCTCTTCCCCGTAGTAGCTACTGTTTGGCAATTTTTTTTTCTTTTGCATTAATTTTTGGTCCGTTGAAATGATGCCATCAATCTATCCTTTTCTTATCTTGACAAAATTTCGGTTTCCAGATGTGGCGAGAAAACGACAAAAAATTGAAGATACCATGAACGGAAGCTAGTCGGAACTACAACCTTTTTTTTAAAAAAAAAGGAATTTAATAGGAATTCAACATTGTTTAGAAAATAAATGGAAAATTTCCATATTTAATTCTTGGTACCTGGTAGTTAAAAAGTAATATCTCAATCATTTTGTCTTGAGAGAAATGGCAGTAGCTTGATAATGTGGTTCTAAGCCGGGAGAAAGGAAAAATATTCGAGTATTTTAGAAAAATAACAAACAACAAAAATCGTCTTTGAAACCCCGCTTTGAAATCAAGAAAATTACTTTTCTAAAGAATGAGGAATAATTAAACTCTCTAAAAACTCATAGATTCCAGTAGTTAATAAAATTATCTCAAAACATGACTTCGTTTTGAAGTAATATAATAACCTATGAATGGGGGAGGGTGGGATAATACAAGGGGTAGTCTGGCATACGGCAAAATAAGTTGAAAACGATTATAAATATTTTCTACGACTGATTATTATCTATATATATAAAACAGTTCCGTAACTGATTGACTCACTGACATAAAACGCGCAGACCAAACCGCTGGACCTAAAGGACTGAAATTTTGCATGACGATTCTTCTTATAGTGTAGGGGTGCACTAAGAGAGATTTTTGAAAAATTCTTCTTAGATTTTTTAAAATTAAATTTTTAAGCTGTTTTAGTAACTTTTTATAAGTTTGCATTTAAAATAATGATTTGAGGGTTATAAAATTTATATCACGAGAAAGATCATAAAAATTCCTTTAAAATGAGATCTTTTTCGAATCTTTACCTCCATTTTCTGAGTTTTGGTGAATTTTTAAAGATTAATTTGTAGAATTTAATTTATTAAATGCTGATCACGTGATTTCTTTTTCTGGTGCTTTAAATAAATTTATCGTCACGTGCATAGCAACTAAATAGACAAAAAAAATTTTTTTTTCTTGCTAATGCGGCAGACGATTGGACATTATAAAAAAAAATATTAAAATATAATAAAAGATTATATTCCTCAAACTGCACTTTATTAACTGTACTATATTCTTTAGTATGTCCTATTACATTTAATTTGAATAGTTTCTTCTACATTATTTTGTCTATAAAAATATCCCTTACGATTTTTTTATAAATATATATATATATATATTTTTTTTACATCAATTGTATACATTGATCGTCGTATTTATTATATATATATATATATATATATAGGCATTAATTGCATACATTGACCGTTGTATTTAATTTGAATGTACTCCGTAGTGAAGTGCAGGTTTTCAGCTAGTCGATAATATATTTTGACATTATCAGCACAATAAGTTCCAGAAACTTCGTTTAGCTTCTTTATCTTTAAGTATATTTGTTTTCTACAGCTGAAAATGTTATACCTAGTTTTAACTCATTTAATTGCCATTTTCCTATTTTTGTCCGGCTAACATCCGAGGAAGTATAGATCTCATCCTCCCACCAAACAAAGCAAGGTCTGCGCCAAGAATGGATTGATGAAATCGGTATTGAAAAACCCGACTGACCTTCACTGAGGCCCGATATCGATACCATCGTTCACGACTGTGAAGAACTGGAACACCAGTCAAGAGATCAAATCTCCCGTCATGAGTGAGGACCTTAACAACCAGGATGTTTCTATAAAGAGGGGGGATTTTATCAAAGGGAAATTTGTTAAATTGTGTTTACTACTGAAACAATTGAATTACTTCTCTTTCTATAAATTGATTTTTTGGGGGGATTTCACCGCTATATATTCACTGATACTCGTGGGAAAGAAGGAAACGCAATTCCGGCAGTAACTGTATTATCGTAGAAAGCTCTGAGGAAGTTTTAAAGTTGGTTGGGAGCGCTATAGTCATCTTTTACAATACGAGGACTGAACTGACCGTTATGTATAGCTGAAAACCTAATGGTGCATATACATTTGTGCAGAGTTCTCTGCATGTGCCTTGGGTAATCCAGTGATTGATGTTCACTCCGCACTTTGTATATGCGTGGATCGCCTCCCCTCGCGGTTCCGATGCAGAGCATCAAAGAACGCGGGGTCAGGGGGTCAAATGGTGACAATGGGGGCGGGGGACACTAGATCAAGAAACACGAGGGACCTTGGGGGCTTACCGTGACTAATGTGACTAATGTGATGACAGGAGTCGGGGGTCTGCATGCAGAGAACTCTGCACCAATGCACCATAAAAGACCACAGACATCCATCCGAATCCGGGTAGTCGAACTCGCAGACTCAGGTCCCTAAGACCAAGCAATCGGCCATCGCCTGGTACTCTTGAAAGAGTGCATTCATAGAAGCAGCAAAGGCATAATCAATTAACTGTACATTAATGTATTTCCTTATAATTTTTGTTCATGTGGATTAGCCGTTGCCCATAGGTTTTTAGGTATGCAGTATTTTACCTTGATCTATCGTCGTTAAAGGTGTTATAAACAATTAGCCTCGATGAAATTAATTATTTTGGAGCCTTATATTTTCAGATAGAAAGCCAAATTGAGTTAGATATTTAGTCCACTGAATTCTTGCAACAGCCACTCTCGTTGTGTTTGATTACATAACCATTGACTTCTTAAAGCTGGGAACTTCTATCCTCTCTCTCAACTATATAATCCATATTTATGTTTATCTTTTATATGATTTTTAAAAATGATGTTAAGGTGGTGCAGTAGTTGCCATCGCGGATCTCCTAACCCAATGGTAAGGTATGGGGAAATTCTCCCTCAGTGTTTTCCTAATCTCAAATAAGAAAGTACATAATTCTGAATTATGTTTTTTTTGTGTGTATGAAAGTAGTCGTTAAAAAAAAATTCCACAAATTTTTTACAAACATTGAATTATTCATATCTTTCGGCAGAAAATTAATTTTTGAAAAAAATAACGTGATAATTTTAAAAAAACATGCGCTTTGCATTTGAAGATTTATTTCTAAATGCAGGAAATAGAATTCGAAAATTTGTTAATCTGTAATTAGAAAATTCCTGAGAGGGGAAAATTACCCACAGCTTAACATGAGGGTTGAAGATTTGCTATGTCAACTGATGTACCCATCTTTAATGATCATTCTAGAAACGATGGACATAATCGCATTTTAAAACTACCAGTATGGTTAACGATTATCGGGCGCTTAAACACCCATTTAAAGTGTATATTTCGTTTAACTTTTTTCTGCGCATTAAACGCTCTCCTTACCCATTCCGAGAAGCGGGGTATTCAAGCCTGCCATTAGCATATTTATTGAACAATATTGTCCCGCATGGCATAAATTAAATCTTTCATTCACTGCTATATTTAGCCCATTCTGTAGTGTCATGATGAGCCATTTTCCGCGTTTCATTCATAAAGACCGCAGGGGATTCTTTGATCTATTTTATCTAATAATAGCGGTCACAATAAAGGTGCGTGCGACTCGGCTTTTCACTCGCCGAAGATAATGAATTTTTTTTTTCCCTACGCTGTGGGATATGGGCCGACATATTTGATCCTACAAGAAGTGGTTTTCAGCGACTGGCAAATGGCCATTGATCATGCCCTTACAAGACGCGTTAATTACACGGGGGCGTTAGCAAACGCTTGGGTTGCGTGTGCTGAACTTTTCTTGCGCTTCAGCTGAGAGCAGATATTTTTAAATTCTGTGTTATTGAGTCATTTTGTTGATTAATTAAAATGTGAATAATTTGAGGTCGAAGGAATTTTTCTCTAAACGGGCTAAAATTTTTAGTGTGTCTATTTCCACAGTTTTTTTTGACCCATTATTATTTTATACCTAGAGACACATTTAAACCGTGGGATTTGCAGTCAATTTAAGTTCTAATAATTCGGAATAAAGTCGAATTTTACTTTGAAGGTTGTTTTAGATTTTTTATAACCCATTGTTAATGTATTATCTCTGAACACATGCAGAATAAATGATTGGTTATCAAATGTTAGTCGTTCTTTCGACGTTAACTCCGCTATCTGTATTACATTTTCAACTTTATTTTGCACAATACTTCATTGTTCTGATACATTTTGTTTGTTCAATTCTGGGGCAAAATATTTTTTAAATGTATTTTAAAGATTTTTTTTTTTTTTTGTATGCAGATGTTAAGAGAACTAAATTCGTTCTTAATGCAAAATTTCTATTTTTTACCGATAAGAAACAACTGATTAACATTATTAAAAAAAGTAAATATATTCACAAGCAAAAAGAGGATTTTTTAAACTTGATTTTATTTGATGGTCGCGAGACTAGGACCGTCGTAGGGGTTTCGGAATAAGATTTTTTCCGTGTATTTAGATAAAAGTTTAACCCCTAAAAATTTAGGGCACGAATATTTAGGGGCTAAAATAAGGGAATAGAATTTTTAGGAAAATCGCATCCCCCCCACTTCTGAACTTGTCTAAATTCATTTTTAATGAAAATCTTATCTTTTGGTTAAAAAAATTGCGAAATCGTTGGATCATATTCTCTTAATTCTAAAAAAAATGTAACTTCCGCTGCCGCTGTCAAAAGCTTGTCATGCTATCTCCTCGGAAACCCCTGGGGGTATGGGGTCGAGAGCGATACCAATGGAGGCAGGAAAATGAGGGGACCAAAGTAAGACATGTCTCATCTTCGTCACACTTTAAGTTTTTTTTATTTTATGTTTTGTGGGAAAATATTGACTTTTTCATCTTCAGATTACGATAACTCGCCAAAAAATGATCGTAGAATTTTGATCTTTTTACAGTCTAAGACTACAGACATTTCTCTTTCAAACTAGACCTCATTTGTTTAAAAATATTTTAAAACAGACTAAAATTTTCATCAGAACATGAAACAGTTTTTCAAGAAATATCGTCCCCTATGTGGATGTAATATCGATGCTCCTCGAGTTTTTACCTTACAAAGAAAATATTTACATCATCTGGAAGCTGAAAGCTTTCTTATTCATATAAACCTCATTTCAAGTCTATATCTTAAATTTTTGATTTTTAATGGCATTTTAAAGCTGATAATTCAACAGTGATGAAACGCCTTTCGCATTAAGAGTGACAACAGTAAATGGAGGGAAGCTGTTACATTGCCCAAGAATCACCCCTATGTATCTTGCTATTAGCCATAGCAGAGGAGCGAGTGTAGCGAGCCTAGGGGCAAAGCCCCTAGTGGTTAAATAATTTATGCTGGATATTTCTTTTTTTCTGTGCATCACTAGTGGTAGCTTTTGAACATTTCTGTGATTATATTCTGTTCTAATAACGTTTAAAAACTAGTTTCAAAAGAAAATTTTCTAACATATAAATATACGTAGAATAGAATTTTTAAAAAAAATCAGAATCGAATTGGCCAAGCAGTTCCTTTAAGTTTGCTCTCCTATCGATTACATTCTACCGAAATTTAATAGTTCACTAAACTTTACAATTGTTGCAGCCTCTCCAGAGGATTATTAGGGTGAATGATGCACGTTCTGTGTGAATTCGGTTTGTTGAAGTGTGCGTGAGTTTTAACACATGAGCGAAGCAGTGGAAATCAAGATGTTGATAATTATTGCAGCCATTCCATGAAACAAGTGAAGCTAGCGAGAAACCATAACTAGCGAATAGGAAGACTAAGTATTGAGAATGTAGGAATAAATTAGTGGATGTGAACGTTTTTAAAAGTTGAGTTCAGATCAGGTCGAGTAAATTATAAGCACTAGTTTGCAATTTAACCCTTGTTATAACTTCTTACCTCTGCTCTTTGCTTATCCACAAGTCAATTCAGTCAGTGAAATAGATAATCTATTATAACATCTTCCTTTCCTTGCAATGTTTTTTTTCTAATTGTTAAAAATGCCTTTCTAACTTAATTTCTATTATTTCTACTTTAAAAAGGGTATTGTTACACCGCAAACAGTTTATATTAATCAACCTTATGTGTTAATTGCAAGTTGCAATTGACAAACTTTGCTCTATTATTTGCAAACGAAAAAAAAATTCTGTAAAATTCTTTCCGAATGATATGCTTTATAAATGATAATACCTCATCTTATCTGCTCAAATCTAATCTATTTGAAGAAGGGAATGGTTTTTAAATCTCAAACATACATTTCTTTCTTAGTATATTAACTTTTAGCACTGCAATTTCACTAATAGATGCTAGATGACGAATTCTTTGTAGAGCATCGAAATTATGACTTTTAACGATATATTCTTTGAACTATTTGTATAGCTATAATTCTTTGATCTATTTCCGCGTGTTCTTTGCATTTAATTTAACGAAGAACAGGAGTGGTTTTCCCCCACCTGTCTGGTGCCTGATTTGTCTTGCAAAACGTTGCATACCTTCCGGGGAATCTGAACTGGACAATGTGTTGCATGCTATTTAGAATGCGTGCTCCGAAAAGATATTCCATTTCATCTGGTAATTTATGTTCGAATTTGCATTCGTCTGTCTGTCTGAACATGACGTTTAAGTTTTTTATAAAACCAACCAGAGAGTTTCGGAATCAAAGACGAGCGAAAGTAAATCGACTGGATTAACATAATTATCGGAACCTCACCCCGAACGTTTGTTTTGATCTATTAAATTATATATTCTGATATTATCTTCGTTAATGATTGACCTCGCGATCACTGTACTGCCAGTACAGAGAAATTTCCGTCTGAGTTTATCAGATTGCCGGTCGCTTATGCAAATTGAATGGTCAAAAATAATATTTGCGACAATTACCGGTTCGTTCGCATTTTTCCTTAGAGCCTTGAGCTATTTCGCTATCATTCTCGTACTTTATCGGAAGTTTTATTTTCAAATCATACTTAATTAGCACACGATATTAAAGATAAAATTTTAATGATTTGATGCAAGATACTTTTAATAAAATTTGATATATTAGAAGAATATTGCTACTGTAAGCTGTTTAATTCCATAAGTTGATCTTAATTTTCATCGAAATGGTTCAGTAATTGCTGATTTCAACTCTATTCAGTAGTGTAGAATTAAAAGGCCGTGATATTAGAATTCGGTATTGGATGTGGAGGAATTTTCATGAACCTGCTTTTCTGAGCTTTAACCTGTTTGTGCTTTTGCTTGAGGCTAAATCATTATCCTGGAAAATCGTTACACTCTGTTGATTAAAACAGCACTGATTTTGGTTGTTGAAAAACGCTGAAAGTAAATTGCAGACGGAATGGTTTAAAAGATTAGGATTTAAAAGAGAATTTCATTGTATTACATATTTATCTTTTTACCAGCGTGGTTATTGAACAAAATAACTAATATATCTCATAATTGATATTCTAAGATAACTCAAAACATGTAGTTTTATTTATAAAATTTCATACTCTGTGGTTCATACTGATCAAACATACTCGTACAGAAGGATTTCCTCTACTATGTACAAGTAATCCCAATTCAGCCCTCCCACCCTTTCTCGAAGCTTGCACTTACGGAAACACGTCGATTGTCTTTTTATTCTGTGTTTTCCCTCAGATGGTATATATTAAGATAATAAAACTATAGAATTTAGCGTCTCATTTATTTGTTGTCATTTTATCTCTGACCTATTAGTGATGAGTTTTCACTATTACAAAAATTCAAATCAGTTGCGGTTAAAAAAAAAAAAAAAACACCTGAATCTTAACTCAATATGTTCTGACACAGCTGTACGCATATAATGTCTGAAGGAGTCGTTCGACTTAATATTTTCCAGATTGCTTATACCACAAGCTACAGTCGTTATCAATTGAAATATCAGGAAACAAAATCAAATTATATGCAGTTTTGAAAATCCAATTTTACCCTGAAGTACTACAGTCATTATTTGCTCACATATTAACTATCGATAATGAGGCAAATAAGTATTAAGTGTACTTATGGTCACTTCTTTCGACCCAGAGGAATTTTCTTTTGTAATTCGAAATCCTGCTGAAAGCAAACGAGCGAATTTTATTCAGTAATTCTATATTCATACACCTCTATCCAACAGGGCCGCCCAGAGACTTTACGGGGCCTGGGGCAAACTTCTGTTGGGGGCCCCAAGAAAAATAAAAAATGCAAAGAGACGAAAACACACATTCAAATTAAGTTACTCATACTTAAAATTTTATTACATGAATGATTAACATAAATATTATATTTCATTACACTGCTCTCTTGTTATATTTTCTGAGGAAATCTAATAAATAAATTTAAAAAAATATTTTGGGGCCCCTCCGGCAGTTGGGGGCCTGGGGCAAAGTGCCCCAGTTGCCCCTCCCCCCTCTGGGCGGCCCTGCTATCCAATGGTGATATCAGGGCTGGAAAGAGAACAGTTTTCAGATAAAATTATAAAAGCTGTAAGATGAGGAAATATTTTTCAACACTTAAGAAGTTTGACTTTAAAAAAATTTATAAAAAATCTATATATTAATCACTTCCAGCTACAGGACATAAGGTAAAATAAATTTTAAAAAAATCTATGTTGTATATTGAGGAGGGTCACCAAACAGGTTCTAAACAGAAGAATTTTTCTCCTAAAAATGCAAATTTTTATAATGTATGGAAATTGGCAATCTGTGCCTACACCTCATCACGTTCCTTAAAAATCTGAAGAGGAATGTTCTATATAACGACCACCGAAAGATATGTTCCGACAGCGAGTGTCCCATCAGCTTGCTGGGACGCGATCCACCGAATCATCTACATTTCTGATAATCTGCCTCCCTAATTGTGACTCTCAAAGCATTATCTAGGTCCTAGCATTTTTTTTTTTCAAGCAAAAGGTTCACACAACAGTGAAAGGTTCTCCGTTCATAAATGAGCGAAAATTTAAATTAAACGCATGCATACAAATATATGGAGAGAGGCATTAGCATATCTAGGGAATGTGATTATTATACTTGCCTTCTTTACATATGACGGAAGTGATGGATGGACGACCACGCACAACACGGTTGAGGATCTGTAGGATCACCTGGGGCCCTTTTCCAGATCATTTCGACCATTATGATTTTAAAAGCGTTTGTTGTTTATTACATTACCCTCTTTAAGAACTCTCTCACCAATTTCGGTTTCATATGCGAGCGGCATCTATCTTTTCCCGCCCAGCGCCCTACTTGAAATGTATAAACTCAGTGACTTCAGTAATTCCCCAAATGAGATTTAAGTGAGAAAGAGGTTGATGGACTTCACGCATAGTGCAACGGTAAAGAAGAGATAGTCGAAACGAATAATTTCAAGGTCGTAGAGAAACGGGGCTAACTGCTGCAATTGCATACATTTAGAGGGAAAAAGTAGCTCTATTTTTCCTCGAACCCTGTTACCTATCCAATTGAAAAAGATAATAAAATCTCTTGTTTTCATTGTTATGAAAAGTAGCAGTTTGAGTTCTGAGATTTTGTGTTAACTTTGAAACTTTTTGCTTCACGGTCTTAAAGCTTTTTACAACCCAGCTCCTGATGAAAGGTGCTTATCTCACAAGTGTCGACGGAAAACCGTAAATTTTCGAATAATGATAAAAAAAAATGGCCTCGTACCTTAAAATTTGAACTATTCAGAAGTTTTAAATACGTATAGAGGTTTTAAAAAGGTTTAATTTAAATGGTGATAAAACTTTAAGATTTAAGTTCGTATTTTAGAAAAAAATCTGTTCAGCCGTTCCTTGATGGAGACTTGTTACGATTATTAAGGATAAATTGTTTATTTACATCAATTTATTTTCGGTGTATGGTTAGTTCTATAATTAGACTAACTGAATACTCGTGCTTCGCTACGGAGTACATTCAAATTAAATACAACGGTCAACGTATGCAATTAATTTGTATGTTTAATTTCCATAAAACATACTAATTTGAATTAAATTCTTAAAACACTTCCATCTCTATTAGTCTAGTGGTTAAATTTTATATTTTACCGTATTTTAATAATTTTTTTTTGTCAATTTATTTCGTTATTATGCACGTGACTCAAAATTAATTTAAGGCATCACAAAAAGGAAAGAAACCACCTGATCAGCATTTAATAAAATAAATTCTAAATATTCATCTTTGAAAATTCACCAAAAATTAGAAAATGGAGGTAAAAATTCGAAAAAGATTTCATTTTAAAGGAATTTTTATGATTTTTCTCGTGATTTAATTTTTATAACCCTCAAATTATTATTTTTAATGCAAACTTTAAAGAATGTTACAAAAACAGCTTAAAAATTAATTTTAAAAAATCTATGGAGAATTTTTTAAAAATCTTTCTTAGTGCACCCCTACACTATAAGAAGAATCGCCATGTAAAATTTCAGCCCTTTAGGTCCAGCGGTTTGGTCTGTACGTTGTATGTCAGTCAGTCAGTAAGTTACCGAACTGTTATATATATATATATATATATATATATATAATTCTACTATGGATAAGACGAGTACATTATTATTCTACTATGGAGAGTTCAATATAATTACTAGTTTTTTCTTTTGTTGGCAAATAATTTCATCGCCTGTGATATTTGTTTGATAAACGACAAATTAATTTATTAAACACCCAGAAGTTCAGTTTTGTAATATTATAAAAAATTATTCTTATCTATTCGGCAATAAAAAGGATAAAGATTTAGTTTATAACAAAGACATCGATATTTTTTCGTTTCCATATCTTAATATGTACTAGTCTTGTTCAAACGAGCCCATCGCATCTGAACATTATTTCGACATCGATTCATTTCCGATCAATAGGATTCTTGAACATATTCCAAAAAATAATTGACTTTATGCTAATCCCACTTGTCACGCGATTTTAAGATAAGTTCTTAATGAATGATCTGTAGCATTCAAACACGCCTGGTGGTTTTTTATTCATCTAACACAAACTTGAATGATATCTAAAGGAAATTAATGTTGATCAAACCAGGAAGGACGCTATATTAATCTGCATTTTCCTAAACTAGCTAGAAAATAATTAAATTAATGATAAAGGTACATTAAGAAATCGATCATCGAGTAAATTTCAGCTTTTACAGTAAAATTTGTAACTAATACCCTTAAATGAAAGGGTTATCCGAATGAACTATCAAATCTTTTCTCTAGGAAATTCATTTGAAATTTTAGTGCACCCTCTGGCAGGGCCCGATTTAGAAAATTCTTGACTATAGGCACAACTTGGGATGGGGGCCCCCTAACACTGACGTGTGCGTAAAATTTCCAAAATTGGCACAAAAAAAAAATCATGAATCATTGAAAGTACCATTTTACCAAGAATTGGCGATTAGAAGCGTAGAAGCCTAGAACATTATCAAATAACAAAAAGCAATACAACATATTAACTTCATCATTAAAACACCAATACAATGCAACCAGAAAAACTTATTAATCCCTTATATACACTGTAACATACATAGGATAAACTATACATATGATGAACCTATCAATCAAATTTGAAAGCATATATAAAAAAAATTGCTATTAAAAAAGGTAAAATAAAAAATTTGAATTGGGAATTTTTCCTTTTTAAAATAAAATTTTTTTGGGGAGCACCCGACATTCGGGGGCCCCTAGGCCCGGGCCTACTGTGCCTAATGGAAAATCAGGGCCTGCCCTCTGGAAGTCATAAGGTGAACTGGAAGGCCTACTCATTTCGTTTGAAAGGTTTTTGGACATTTCTTGAAGTGCATTTATAAGAGAACTTCTTTCATTTTAAAATTTGATTCGTAATAAAAAAGTTTTTACATCAGATCTGAAGTTACCTGGGAAACATTTTAGAAATTTTCAGAGCCGTCATGCCTGTGTTTTGAGGATATAAAGATAAAATGGCAAACTCAAATTGTTACCTGGAGGATATAAATTCATATTTTCCCATCTAGAAAAATAAAGTTTCATCATCTTTCTGAGTACAATTACTCTTAATACCTAGGTTGTACATGGGATTTAAATGCCTCAAATGCAGCAAAATTTGATAATTGCAAAGATTATTTAATAAGCATTCTCCAAATAAATATAAGCCTATTATAAAAAAAATTCTTTCTTCAACGCAGATGGACAAGTGGTATGGTCATCAGAATCGGTGCTTTATTGCAGAGCTGCGGCAGTTACTCAGAGCTGACCTGTCTGCCAAATATATTTATTTACAGTTAAATGTGCTTTTAATTCTAGAGCAGTTACGGAATGTTTTGAGTCATACTTGTCTCGACTTGCTGGGACGAAATACTCTGTCAAATTGCTTGCGAGATGAACGGTATAATTATGACATCAGTTTCGTAAACTCCTAGTCATCATAAGTTTATTCAGAAAAAGATTTCTAATGTGTTTCTTTTTCTGAAATATAATTTTCTCTCTTTCTGTTTAGAACAATACGAATACTAGCTGAAAACCCGCACTTCGCTACGGAGTACATTCAAATTGAATACAACGGTCAATGTATGCAATTAATGCCAAAAAAATATATATATTTATATATATATTTATAATAAATACGACGATCGATGTATACAATTGATGTAGAAAAAAATATATATATTTATAAAAAAATCGTAAGGGATATTTTTATTGACAAAATAATGTCCAATCGTCTGCCGCATTAGCAAGAAAAAAAATATTTTTCTGTCTATTTAGTTGTTACGCACGTGACGATAAATTTATTTAAGTGCCAGAAAAAGAAATCACGTAATCAGCATTTAATAAATTAAATTCTAAAAATTAATCTTTAAAAATTCACCAAAAATCAGGAAATGGAGGTAAAAATTCGAAAAAAATTTCATTTTGAAGGAATTTTTATGATCTTTCTCGTGATATAAATTTTATAACCCTCAATGTATTATTTTAAATGCAAACTTAAAAAAAGTTTAAAAAACAGCTTAAAAATTTAATTTAAAAAAATGTAAGAAGAATTTTTGAAAAATCTTTCTTAGTGCACCCCTACACTATTAGAAGAAAGGCCATGCAAAATGTCAGCCCTTTATGTCCAGCGGTTTGGTCTGTGCGCTGTATGTCAGTCAGTCAGTCAGTCAGTGAATGAATGAATGAGTCAGTTACGGAACTGTTTTATATATATAGATAAGATGCTTTAGCGCGTATTTCTGCTTGTACCCTATATTTTTTCTGAAAATATTAATCATTTGACTTTTAAAAAATTTAAAGCAATGCAGGTTATACTAATGGAACGCTGTGGAACGATATGTCCTCGTAGCTAAGTTTTTCTGTCGTACGGAATTTTTTTTCTTATTTTTATCAACGCTGCTTGCAAAATTGATTACACTGGAGCATATACGCAGTGCAGAATGGTGCCGAAGTAAATGGATCCGTCACAATGTAAATGGACGCTCTATTTCTAGACAATATGCAAAAGTGCTCCAGGGCGTTTGTCGGGAGATGATGGACTCCAGAAAACGTTATTAGGAGAGTCATTTTCTCTCTATCAGAATACATTTTGTAAGCATGGCATGCTTCATGTCAAAACTGTTCGCACGAAATGGCATTCAAGAGGTCTTTCAGCTTTCGTCAAATATTCAGTTTTTTCATGTTACAAGGACAGAGGACTGTCCTCATTTATCAAAATAGGCTATCGACAGTAGCTTGCCGAATCACGTGAGTGCAGTATGTTACTCATGCACGTTGTATATTAGTCGTATTGATTAAATAATAAAGTTCCCCATTTCAGCTTTTATAATTAATATATATATATATATATATATATATATATATATATATATATATATATATATATATATATATATATGTGTGTGTGTGTTAGTTAAAACTTTAAGTTTCTCTTCAGTTATGTTTTTAGAATGGTTTTGTAATTTTTACTGTGAATTTTGTTTTGTTATCTAAACTATTTTCCTTTCTGTTTTTAGGTAAGTTTAAAAGATGATTCCTGTTAAAGGTTGATTATTGGTTTTCGTTTCATATAGAATAAATACTACCCACATCTGTTTCGCCTACTGTTCGGCATCATTGATTGCATCTCCTTTCATGTGTATCTAACAAGTTCAATGATGCCATATCCATAGAAAAATTAAATTTGAAGATTACTCTATTTCATCAATTGCCAAAGGTAAACAGTATTTATATTTTCATTGCTGCATTATAGCTATCTTTACTGCTTTATTGCTCGAAATTTTGAATTGTATCGAAAATTCCAGTCTAGGAGATAAATGATTTTTAATTTTAATTTAAATATACCGAAAATAGATGAATGACTATTTTTTTTTTGCCGGAGATCTTGAAGTGCAAACCTTTTGAACATTTAAGGCAATGAATAGATTACATTATCAAACTTATGATACTCTCAGCTAGATAATTATATTTTTACTCGAAAATTAATTCTCAGAGAATTAGTGCTTGTAATATTGCATAGCACTATTGTGTGATTTATCTTTTCCTTTTTTTTTATGAGCTATCTTTAATTTTCTGATAAGGGTTTCGTAAAGCAGACGTCGTTTCCATAGATGTGGACAGAATGCATTCATATGTGATATATTAGTGTAAAATAGAATAAAAATTAATGCAATGCTTAAAGGAGGATTAACAACTGCATTATGACTGAAATTATTTCTTTGTTTTTACGACACTTTGATGTCTGTTTCGCACAGCTGTATTCAGGGAGTTTTTAGATACAAGCTTGAAACTTCTTGCTTTTATTTTTTTAAAGAGATATTTATAAAGGTTTTTGCTCATAACAATTATTTCTTTGTTTTCATCTTTCATTGCATTCCTTGAATGAACAAACTGCATAAAGAGCTAAGTCCATTCTTTCTGTTTTAACTCGAAAAATATCTCTTTAGGATTGTTTAGCTCGACAAATAACCTTTAATGCTTTCTACTTCTTCTTAAGCCTGTATGAAAGATTGTTATCAAAAAATACCTTCTGTATGTCATGTAGAATGTGTCTTCCTCTTGAAATTGTCCCATTACCTATGCTTTCCAGAAAAATAATTCGTAACCTTTTTTTTTCTTCTTTACAATTATCAATGACTGTTCATTCTTGAAAATCCCGGTTGTGTCAGCAAGGCATAGCCGAAGACTATGCTCGAGGGAAAGGAATTTTAAACGCGGAATTTCTCTAAATTTTTACCAGTGACTAAGTGCAGTCAACCAGCCCACTTCGAAAATAACCATCGTCTATCGCAAATTATGATACGAAATTTAGAGTGCTTGAAGACGACAAAATGCATAGATAAAAATCAGCTGGGCGGAGCCAACTGCATATATATAACCCCCAACGTACCAGGCTTCCCTGGACCTAGATTTCACCCTTGTTATGGGCTCCTCAGCATGGCATAACCGGTGAATAAGATGGTGTTAGAGGAATTCCAAATGTTTTCACTGGTGACTGCACTTTTGTCGGTCAGCAGTGAAAATATAGAGAAATTCGGGGAAACTGAATAATATGAGAACTGATGTTTACAAATCTATCTGATGAACCACATACTCCAATGCTTTCTTAAAGTCACTGAGTTTTGCGACCGAATGATTATTGAATATTTGATTGACTGTCATTTTATACATCGTATTCTGACTTGTTTAAGGTGTCTCCTGCAAAGCCCTAAAAAGTCAATTTTCTTAAATTATTAGGCTTTGATGTGGGCTATTGATAACTTATTCTCTAAGAGCGTGTAATCTGATGTGTAAAACTACTTCTTAAATTGAATTGCACATCAACTATAGAAAAAAATATCAACTTAAGAGGCCTTTGCATCATAAAATCTATAAAATCTTGCAAAAATGTTTATGGCTGCATAAAAATCCATTGATCAGGAAAATTAAAGCGCTTTAATTATAGTTCGATGTTTACAAGTTCGATGTTTTAATGTATTTCGATGGTTGAGAAATGGCGAATAGTTGTTACGAAATCGCGCCATTGCTAAAAAAGTCTGTTCTCTTATTGATATTCTGTCTAATGCCATAGCCTGTTCAGTCCATCATTTGTGCTTCTATTAAGATGTTCCGATATATTCTTAAAAGTCACGCTACAGCGCACAATAAATTTAAGCTTGTTTCCCCAGTTTTTAACATTGGCAGCAAATGTGCTATTTTTATAGTAACACTTAACGTGAATGAAATTCGTATGATTTATGCATATTATTCACGTGACTGTGTGTTAAAGTAAGTGTGTTAAAGTAAGTTCCCAAACGAAGGTTTGGGAAAGAGTATATGGAAATTTTCTAGTTCAATTTAAAAGTTACTTCTCCCTATTTTTCTATTATACTGAGTCTCCCCCCAAATTCCTATACACACCATTTCCTCCCTCTTCTTGTACTGCTTTGTTTTTCCCCTTCCTCCAATGTAACTCTGGTAACTGAAACAGATTAATCACATCGACACCAATATGACATTCAAGTTCAATGTATGCTTTTATAAAGATAGTATCTTTTAATTTAATTCAACTGCTTGAGGTCTTGTAACCTTTTGAAACTATCATTCTAGTTTGCATTGATTAATTTCTCTTTTGTGCGAGTATCTCAAGTGCTTTAAATTAGACTTGTCTGAACAATGCGTTACAAAGAGTCTCCCACAATAGACACTGGATTTTGTGATATGTGCTATGCCTAACAGCACGGCTTTTCATTTTTTCTAATAGGATGACAATGGCCTGTCACTCAAGTGTAGTTAATCCTTGTCAATACAATGTACTGTTTATTCTTCAATGACGTATGATGAACTAGTTTTACTATTCGTCTTCACAGGATGTTTGGTAACCAAATCTGCAATTGTTTATCCTGCTAATATGGCGGGAAAAGATTTTGCCTTTTGCAGTGAGTAAGTAGTTAATTTAAAGGACTTCACAGGGGGATGTCTTGTGTTTTCAGCACAATATTAAAAGAGCTAAAAGTAATCCTTGCGCTGAAAACATTTTAGATTCTTTATTAGAATACCTGGAGTTTTGACCTAAATTACAACTCGTTCAATGCATATTTTTCAAATCTCGCTTTATATACGAAAAAGCACGTAAGATTTAGAGTACAGACACTTTAGTCTTTTTGTCTAACTCAGACTAAAGTTAGACAAAAGTTACCTTTCATGATTAGTTTTTGGCCATTTAATTAAAAACCAAAACCACTAATAATCTTCTCCTGAGCTGTTCTTTTATCTGTAAAAAGAAAATGAGAATGCAAGAGATTGTTTCATGCCCTATATTCATACATTTTTATAACTGAGACCAAAGTTTCTTTAAAGGTATATCATTTCTTTCTAAACAAATCACGGAACCAGTGACGTAGCGAGCATAACTGGCGAGCATAAAAGTTATCGCGCCAGGGGCACGATAACTTTTTGGCGCCCCCCCCCCATGGTCTTAGGGACTATTTGGTGCCCCTCTGCGAGTGGCGCCGGGGGCATGATAGCCCCCCCCCCCTCGCTACGCCACTGCACGGAACTCAAGCGGAAATGCTTTTCATATGTCGACTTCGCGCAAGGGGTCCATCTGAAATCCACACTTCTAAAAGAGTCAGTTGTTGACTTGACACCATGAATAATTTGCTTCTGATGTGGACTTGAGGTCATAACTTTTGATCAAGATTTTAAATTTTGAGTTGAAATAATTTTTTTGTAAAAGCAATTGCTTTATTTTTCTCTCTTGGTAACGAAAATTAAGCCAATGCCTCAACCTCCCTTGGTGAAATTCACATTCTTAACCACCTGAAAGAGACTATGCAGGCCGGAATCCTTATAGATACTTACTTTTTCTTTGAGAGTGCTGATGTAACGACTGGGTCTCCAACTCTGTGATTTACCTTACAAAAGAAATGCACTTGAAATGACTCTTAGATTTTCAACACATGGAAGCACCATATTAATAAAAACTGCCCTGCTATTTTTTTGTAAACCGAAAATAAACTGAGACCAAGTACTGAGACCCTCTCGTTTTCAGTCTCGTGGCAAATGTGCTGATGAGTCAGAGGATTTTTGATAGTGACATCAACAGAAGAATTTAGAGAATTAGTTTTAATTTGCAAAAGCTGTTAGCAGTTTCACAGCCAGTTGTAGGAAATTAGTGTATTGGGGTTTTTGGTTCATTCCCACAGTGTAGGGGTGCCCACATTACAGCTGCAAAAAAGAAAATGGTTGAAAAATTTGTGAGTTAGTGGAGGTGATCATTTTGTTCGAAGACTGTTTCTGATTGAACGACTAAACAAAGTTTTATAATCTACAAAAAAATTTAAGAGAAGTACCAGCAGAGCCATTTAACATGGGTCTGGCTGATATATCAATTATGTATCGATGTTTGCGTAGTTTAAATATTTATACTGATAGACTTAGTTAACAATTAAAGTATTTTATGCCAAAAAAATTTGTTATTAGGTGATGCAAATTATTTAAAAGTACTAAATAAATGTATACTTTTTAATTGCTTGAATAGACTTTCTTTTTGGGGGCAAAATGTACAAAATTAAATGGATTTTTAAAATATTTTTCAAAAACGCCCTTTAAAGTTTATAAAATTAACTTCAGAAAATGCGGCCAAAAAAAGAGCGGGAACATTTTTATGACACGGGGAAATTCACGCTGCAGTGTTTTTAGACTCAAAATTTGATACTTAATCATATCAGTGAAGTCTAGATAGAAAACAAAGAGATGCTATTTTTTACTCAGTTCTTGTAAACAGTGAAACGTAATAGTCATGCAGGAATGTTTTACGAGCTGTTTTCTCTTTTTTTTTTTGTGATTTGCATGCCTCTGTCATTGAGGAATCTCCATAAATAGTCGACACGTACCTGAATGCTCATCCATGTGCCATGTATATGCATCGAAAGAATAAAACCTGCCATCGGAATTCATAGTCTTTTTTTGTGAATCGAAAGTTGAATATAGACGGGAAATGTTAGGTACACTGACATAATATAGGACTGATTATCTTTTGAAAACGGCGGACGCTAAACAGATTCCATTGTTTACGGGTTCCGGCGTTTAGCGGGGAAAATCTACTCATTGCGACGTGATTTTTTCTCCTTACAGCACCATTTACAGCATGCCCGAAGTAATTTGTATCGTGTGAATTTCACATTTCCTTTTTCTGCACTTTTGCTTATAAATTGAGCTCATTAAAGAAAGAAATCTTCAGAGTTAAAGTAGGGTATGAAAGGAGTTCAAATCCCAGTTCAGTGAATAAGGTAGTACTGATTAATTCTCAAGCTCTCTTTAAGCAGTTAATGCGACGATTTATTTATTTTTTTAACAAGGAAAAGTGACCGAGCTAATATAACGTAATTTTACGACGTACCTTAGGAAGCAAAGCAGTTAACAGTTAAATTTAGAACTTATTAGAAATGTATAAGTTGAAGGATTAAGAGCAAACTAATTTCCTGATCTAGGCTCTGTTTATGGAAAGTAAAACCTTTAATAAGTAATTATTTGCGATGACTTAAGTGTAATCGTAGTTTAATTGTACATGTCTAAATTAACTTTAACTAGTTGGTACCCGTCAAAACATGACGGCTAGATAGTAAATAAATGTACTAATACACAAATTATACTCAACACATCATTGCCAAATATTGAAAATCATAATAATGAGCAGAAACAAATTAATGTGTTTAAGCGGCCTCGTGCTTAGTGAGTATCTAAAGCCAGATTTTAAAATGTCACCGAGCATGCGCAGAAAGCAATTTTTTTTAAAAATTGTTAAAAATTTAATCTGATATTTCACAAACATAATTACCATAAGAATAAAATGGCAGAGAGAGATCTAGAGATAGTCCTCGGAATAAACGTGTTTATCATTAAAACATGTCACTGAGTATGCGCAGAAATAATTTTTTAATTGTAAATTATCGCTAATGAATAGAAATTGCGGTTACAAAAACCAAATTTGACAAATCTACAGATTACAATCTTTCGTTCAAGACCAAAATGAAGTAAATTGATGCAGTAGTTTTCTCTCACGGACTGCCCAAAAAGTCGGCTTAGCAACTTAAATGCAGTTGGCTCTCCGTTTAACGACGCTCTACTTAACGACGACCTCTATTTAAAGACTATATTTCCCAGTCCCGGTCCCTCCGACGTTATGAGAAATGTTACTTTTTCACAAATTCTGTTTAAGGGCGATCTCTACTTAAGGACGATTTTTCACGGTCCCTTGAAAGTCGTTAAACAGAGAGCCAACTGTATGTAGATAACATGGGTTTGGTGTACATCAGGTACAAAATTTGAAAAATTTTTGTATCCTGCCTTTAAACGTCTGGCTGTTTCTATAACTACAAATGTTATAGTTTTTTATATTGAAAATTCCTAGTGTAATGAGGGTGTAAAGCTTTGTTATAAAATATTAAATGCTGTTATTTTAGTCGCTCCATGAAATGTGCGTAGTCAGTTTAAGCAAGGGGTCACGACCTCCAGGGGGGGGGGGGGGGTCGCGGATAGTCTGAAGTAAATTTATAGTCTATTAATTTATTAAATTAAAAAATACTCTTCAATTTTCTGATAACATATTTTTAATATTTTCAGTTACATTTTTTTTTACATGTTAAATATGTTAGGATATTGCTAAATAAGGTACAAAAACAGTCTTAACAATAAAAACTGCTTCAGGAAAAGAATTGCTTTCATTTGCTACTACTTGTATATGTGTGAGACTGGGTTTTCAAAAAATGGATTTTTAAAATAGTTTATCAAAATTCGCTTAGTTTTTTTTTTTCTTTTTTAGTTAACACTTTCCTATTTAAAATTTTGCCTGTATCAAAAGTTTATCGTTGGGGGTCAAGTGATTTTTTTTTATTGGGTCGCGGTCAAAAAAGTCTGTTCACCACTGAGTTAAAGGACAGAGAGCCAGTGGCTCTGTGCTGGCGAATCGACAGTTCGCCGATTAGTTAAAAGGGGTCTTTAAAAAGGAGACTTGATGGTTTATTTTCATATGTTTCCTTACCCAAAAAGGAAATTACCCCCATCCCCCCAAAAATAAATAAATAAATAAATAAATAAAAATAAAATAAATGAATGAAATATAAATAAATAAATAAAAAATGTGGTTCCCGCTTAGAAAGGGATTCTGGGTGGGTTCCCTCAGAATATGCGGATTCCCCAACATTTATACAAATAAATGTATTTTTTACGTTTATATATAATAACCCTTATATGAAAAGTGATGAAAATAATGAATGTAACACAATGAAACCAAAAGAAAAACAAACCTCTAGTCTATTTTTTTTTTTTTTTTTTTGGTATGTCCTCTAAAGATAAATCTCGCTCTCATGGAGATGGGTCTGCCATTGTCACCCTCTTACCTCACATACGACTTAGAGCGAATTACACTTAATCTCATGATACCATGCTCGTAGTAGCGTCTTGATCTCTGGTCATCTTGAAACCGTAGACACGCTGTCCGTTATGCACTGAGCGTACAACCCCGTTTACTACTGCCCATTCAAATTGCGTGAGATAGCAACCTCAACAATGCATCGTCCCGTTGGCACACACTCTGGCTGTCCCACTTTCGTCGTCGTCCGTTTATGGACCTTCCGGACAATTTGAATGACCCCCCCCCCCCCCCCCCTCTGAGTAATTCTATTATTCTGCCGTCCGAGGAACGGTTTCACTGGTGCGTGGTCTGTTCGGAAAGTTCCAAAGGTCGATCATTTCTGCCTTCAGATGTTAAAGTTCTTAAATAAATGATAAATTGATTTCCGGTATTGTTGTATATAAAAGGACGAGACTGAAGATAGCCACTGAATGGATATATTTTTTTTCTTCTTTTTTATTTTTCATCCACAAGAGACGGCAATTGCTCTCTACAGCCTTACTGTAGGCAATTCAATTCAAAAGTCGCAATTCAATTACAGTGGAATCTCGATCTGTCGTTTTTCAATGGACCGACTGAAATGAACGACATATGCGGGAAAACGATTGATGCGGGAACATAACAAAGCAATATGATCGTTGGGACTGGAACGAAATGAACGGCACATACGGGAAAACGATGATTTGCAAAAAACGATCGATCGAGATTCCGCTGTATTGTCCTTTGCATTACAACCATAAAGGGGATGTTCCTAGATTTATAATGCGATATCTACGCCGCTGTAATTAATTGCAGCATGAGTTACATTGTATCACGGCGGCGCAACAGTTGACATCACAGTTGACATTATTTTGCTAACAAGAAACCATTATCATTTAAACTTTTAACTAGTTAGTTACAGATTGTAAATACTCTCACACTGAGATAACATGCTTCCATATCAATAAAATTTGTGTTTTTATCAAAATTCTATTAGTTCTGAAAAGATCAACAACCTATATTTATGATATAGGTATTAAGAGGGGCTCACTTCGATTCCCTTGTTAAGGCTGTTGTATACTAGCCCTGTTGGATCCTCTCACCTCAGTGTTAAACTATGGCGAAAATGTGTCTACTATTGACAGCTACATAAATGCCAATAATGCAATAATATTTTCAGATAGCCTTAAACTTTTCTGCTCCTTGCAACACGATTCATTTTAGGAATTGTGTCCATCAAAGGAATGGATGAGCGTTTAAAACGCACTACACCAGATTTTATCCCCGAATAATTTAAATTTTAAAATATTATTTGCATTTAAAAAACAAAACAAAAATGTCTCAAGGTGTAAAATTTCTTTCTGTATTACGGAGTATAATAAAAAAAATTCAGGTAGTCTCTTCTAACGAAAGTACCGCGGGTTATTAACCTAGGATTACTTATCGTTGTTTACCTCTTTTGTATGTATATATGTATGTATGTGTTATGTATATACGTGTATATATATATATACAGGCCCTGATTTTCCATTAGGCCCGGGCCTAGGGGACATCGAATATTGGGCCCCCCCCCCCCAAAAAAAAAGAAAAATTTTATTTTAAAAGAAAAGAAAAAGAAAATTCACAATTCAATTTTTTTTTTAAATTTACCTTTTTTAATAGCAATTTTTTTATATATCCTTTCAAATTTGTTTAATTGATTGGTTCACATGTATAGTTTTATTTATAGTTCATCATATGTATGTTATAGCGTATATAAGAGATTAATAAGTTTTTCTGGTTGCATTGTATTGGTGATATAATAATGAAGTTAATATGTTCTATTGATTTTCGTTATTTGATAATGTTCTAGTCTTCTACGCTTCAAATAGCCAATTCTTGGTAAAATGGTACTTTCACAATGATTCATGATTATTATTATTTTTTTTTTTTTTTATTGCGTGTCAATTTTTCAAATGTTACGCCCACATCAGTGTTAGGGGGCCCCCATCCCGAGTTGTGCCTACAGTCAAGAATTTTCTAAATCGGGCCCAGTATATATATATATAATATAAAATATGCATGTCAAAATTTTGACGCATTTTGGTACTTTTCTGTTTAACTGTTTGCTGCTTGCCCAAGCGATACAGACTGGGTTTGGCGCGCTTCCAAAATCATAACTCGCGACGACGGATGGTTTTAGCGTCTTAAATTTTGCTTTCCGGAGGACCGCTATGGTGGAACGTAATCCTACGTTAAAATCTTTCAATCTAAGTCGGCAATCCTTGGACAAAATTTTCTCCATATGTTAACATTGAGGCGAGCGAATCCAATAAGGTTAGTACAACAGCCTTAAGGGGATGGTGGACCTTTCATAACGATTTTTGAAATTTTTACCACAGAGATATGAAATTTTGTATATATATTCATTAAAGTATAAAAATATTAAACACCTTATAAAATTTTATAAATATTTAAAAAAAAATATTTTATAATTAAAAAATTTTAATTTAATTGCCCTTCTTTAAAATGCTCCTTGCGACTCAATTTTAAACTTTCCCCTTAATTGTGCATTTATATTGCTTATAAATACTTTCTGAACAAAGTTATGTATTTTTTTGTACTTTCGTGGAATAGTTAATTTTTAGAAAATATATTTATGCTTGTACTCTGAATTTTCGAGAAATTTTTGTACTTTTCTACACTAAAGTTAAACTTTTATAACCAAATGGATACATAACTTTAATCCTAAAATGGATACATAACTTTATTTTGATGTATTACAGGAATCTTTATAATAAATTTCATAAAATTTTGTCAAAAATTATGACGCGAGGAGCATTTTAAAGACTTGCAAATCTGGAAATTTCTCATTTTGAAAAAAAGTCATTTAAAAGATAATTTTTTATCTACCTTTAATACTTACTACTCTAAAGCCACCAATTTTTCATTTTTCTTTTCACTACACATTTTAAATGCATTTCATTCCAATATCTACATGTTTTTAAAATATTTATACACCCCCCAAAAAAATTCCAATTTTTGCTCGATTTTTGGTAATTTGAAAGTCCACCATCCCCTTAAGAGAATTTCCTCACGGTATTTTTCCAGTGGCACATTGGCAAAAGCATATTTTTCAACTGAGTTTTTAGCTCATGTGAAAGTAGCTAATCAAATAAAAAGCGCGCTGTCTTTTTGAATTTCGAATTATTTCTTCCCAGCGCGGCAGACACTTTGTCCTGAAGACATTCAACTATCCATAACGTGGTTTTGCTAATTACTTTATTATGGGAGCATCATATGAGGGAACTAACACTTCTCCCTATGAGGGACAGTACAGGATATCCAGTTCTTAGTCTGGATTCGAACCCGAGACCACTCTGTGAAAGCTCGCTGCGCTAAGCATTAGACGGTGTAGGCCGCTGGATTTTGAAATTTGTCGTAGTTATAATGCATTAATCTATGATTTAGAAAAATAGAAATAAAAAAAAATTAAATGCTAAAAGTTTTTTCGAAAATGTGCGCATTGCATAATAGTATCTACATTAATCTCTCTATTCTAAAAAAAAGTAACTCCCGCTGCCGCTGTCAAAAGCTTGTCACGCTATCTCCTCCGAAACCGCTGGGGATATGGGGTCGAGAGTGATACCAATGGATGCAGAAAAATGGGGGGGACCAAAGTAAGACATGTCTCATCTTCGTCAGACTTCAAGTTTTTTTTTTTATGTTTTGTGGGAAAATATTGACTTTTTCATCTTCAGATTACGATAACTCGCCAAAAAAAAATGATCGTAGAATTTTGATCTTTTTACAATCTGAGACTACAGACATTTCTCTTTGAAACTAGACCTCATTTGTCTAAAATTAATTTTAAAACAGACTAATATTTTCATCAAAAAATTAAACACAGTTTTTCAAGAAATATCATCCCCTATGTGGATGTAATATCGATGCTCCTCGAGTTTTTATCTTACAAAGAAAATATTTGCATCATCTGGAAGCTGAAAGCTTTCTTATTCATATAAACTTCATTTCAAGTCTTTATCTTAAATTTTTAATTGAATTTTAAAGCTGATAATTCAACAGTGCTGAAACGCCCTTCGGATTAAGGGTGACAACAGTAAATGGATGGAAGCTGTTACATTGCCCGAGAATCACCCCTATGTATATCGCTATTAGCCATAACAGAGAAGCGAGCCTAGGGGCGAAGCCCCTAGTAATAATAATAATATTAATAATAAATGCTAGAGTGTAATTAGAAAAATGCTAATGGGCCTATTACATACCGATAATAAATCAGAAAAATAACAGCTTCTTAACTATCCAATGAAAATTAAAACCAGCTACTAGTTTGTAAATAAGTCCTATTTTGGGTTGCAGTGCATCAGATGGGATTTATATTTAATGACAGTTCTCAAATGCCCCCCCCCCCTCAAAAAATAAAATAAAAATGTAACCTGTCAACTTGTGTTTTCAGATTGTGTCTTATTTTTCATTTCGAAAGGTTAGCAATTTAGTATAATTTATTGCTACGATATTCAATTTAATACTCCTACTCATTGTAGGTCATGTAGCAAAAACTTGACCGTAGCGCTCCAAACCAAACCAAACAATCTACCTACCCACCCGTTGTAGGAATTCTTCCTTCCCCCATCAATGACAGAGAAAAAAAAAATCATCTAAGTTTTCAAAGGTTAAAATCATATGTTTGATAATTTTATTTCACTTCGTGGTAACATTTCATTACACGTTCCTTCTGACGAATCCTTTCCGTTTATGATTCACTCAACACATAAAACACGCATCCTTTGGTCCACCTTTAACGAGACTTGAGCTTTCTTTTTCTCACGCTCTAACAGGCACGCTGGCCATTCCGATCTTGTTTATCTCCGAGTATTTATATATATCTGGAGCATTTCTCTGCAACGTAAATTTCACGCTGCGGGAACAGGTAAAACAACACTCATCTGTCCGAGATGAGGGCGATTTTGTTCGGGACATTTGCCAGTTTGGCTTCGGCTATTTACATCTCGAGACTATTTATCCGAGAACAACATCTGGGAGTGACCCGTTACAGTTATGTGTAAAAAAAAAAAAAAAAAAAAAAATGACCTACAAAAATGCCGGGTAATTTAATACCGAGCCTCTGCGTATTAGGGTATAGTTTAATATCAAGGCGTACATACTGAGTTGTTAGAAAAGGGCAGCACTGGGGAAAATGGAAATCGTTGAACTGCAAAGTTTTGTTTCTTGCGATGTTTTATATTTGCTAAGCAAAAAACGTTGGTTGAAAATCTGTTTGGAGGGTAAGAAAATATTTTATTAAATCTTAGAAGTATAGAATCCTAGATGTCAAGCTTAAATTAAAAAAATACAAGGCAACAATACAAGTTTGGTTAACAATAACAATTTATTGAAGAGACAATTAGTAAATATGGCCTTATTAAGACTAACTTACGTGGAAACAGCACTTTAGCTGCTCTGAGTGTAATGTCACAGTTCAGTTGATATCAGCAGTTGCACGTAGTTCATCAAAGTAAACTTTCTAGTCTACACTTTTTTAGAATTTTTTTTAGAAAGAATGTTTAACGTTGGCAAACAATGAGTTTCTTGAAAGCGCTCGAGTTGCTGCTTATGCCCACTCCAACTACACTCTACCAGCTGTATTTCATTAACGCGTGACCCCCCCCCCCCCCAAATACACACCACATTACACCTGCTGGGTTGACAGTTCTTTAGATTGCAATTGTGTTTACGATTAAAAATTGAAATTGGGGGAAAAGATTAAGTAATCTCAGCTGTTCGCTGTTGATGAATTTGATGTGGCACAGGTTAATTCTTGTGTAAGATAAAATATGTAACATTTAATAAAACATTTCGACATGAATTACCCAGAAGTATTCCTCCTTTTTTACTGTATAAATAAATTTCCTAATTAGTAGGTTCTTTGTTATTTAGAAGCACTAGAGACGACTCTTAAGACTAGAGTTCGTCCTCAAAAAGGGCCAAAGGAGGCCATACTTTTTAAAGAACTGATTTATTTTTTGTGTAATATAGCAGGTATGGTGAAAATCAAACCACTGAGCTCTACGTGGCTGATGTTTTCTCCTGTTACACCAAACATTTCATCTGGTGTCTCTTGTCTAAGTTAGCATTTTTCCAGTTCACAAAAATTTGTGGTAAATAACTCGGTAATTTTTAATTGCATTTAAAATAATTTGTCTAATTTGGTTTAAGGGGATAAATTAATTTGAAGGAAATTAACTTATCTTACGTAGCTAGTTCAATGCAGTCAACTGACGTAAAAAAAAATCATCGTTGATAGATTAGCCGAGGCTTGTAGGTCAAGATAAAATTTCGTCATGTCTAGTGTCTACGGCAATGCAACGTTTATGCTAGAAATTCTGCTATTTTGTTGCATAGGTCTTGTAACGACTCCCGTACATTAGCGAATATTTTGTGCGTGAAAATTTCGGGAAGACCAACCAACGCGCGGTTTGTGCACATAATTGATTTAGACGGCTGGAGACGGACAGTCTTCGCGACGTAAAGACCGGAAGTGCTACCGACAGCTCGCGGATCAGTTCGTCAGCTACAAAAGGGAAGTTACCGACAGGAGGCGCCTAGTCGTCTGGGAACAATAACTGAATAAAGGAAGACTTCGATTTCCAGACCTTTCGGGAACGTTCTGCGGAGGTATATAAAGTCGCCGGATGCAAGTTTAAAGATGTCAGTGATTCAGAGACTTAAGTTATTCGGAGTGACGCTGGAGCCGGAGACAGGGAGATACTGTCGGGCCTAGACAGACTTGAATCAGCGCAGCTAGAACTAAACTCTGACCTTCCTCGTCGATGCCGTGAACTCACGAATTAAAATATTTTTATATATATTGTAAATAGCCTGTATTTAGTCGAGAAATGCATTTAAGCATTAAATACAAAAAGGCTGGCAGTCTTTTATTTAAGGTAAAGTCCTTATGTCTGCTGTTTTCTTGCATAGGACTTTTTTTTATCATAACTCTAAATTGTTTTAAAATACGGTTTCGTAGAGCTACTGAAGTAAATTGCTGATTTGGCGTAAATTTAATGACTATTACAGAGTTTTGTATTGCTGATTATACCATTCTGTTAAATAATAATAAAAAACTTCCATCATTGGGGCATATCTCTTTAAATAGCCTCATTTTTTGCCGTAACAAATTATTTAATCCAATTATTCGAGTTTTAGAATTTTTAACAATATAATTAAAATACGCTCATACTACAATTTCGAGTGTTTGTTATCGATTTTGCACACAATCATAGATTTTAAAAAAACGTACACCAAAAGACATTTTTGGGTGAATTTTGTATGACGTTGCCGTCTATATAAAGCATAGAACAATTTTCTCCTTACTTACTGAAAAATAAAGGGTGTGTCGTTTTAGTTATCACTAGAAGGTCAATAATACACCACAGCAGTCACTTAAATAAAAATCCATAGTCGATGTAAAAATACGCCTTAAGCCGTACGAGTGGAATATCAAGATTTTTTTTTGTTTTAATTTTAACTTAAATTGCATCTTTGTTACACTGCAGACTAAAGATTTTCGGCGCGATTTAGAGCTGGATTTCACACCACACTTCCAAACGACTGGTCACACCATTCTTTCCACCGTGAACTCATTGATATTCTTTTGTTGTATTAACAACGTTGTACATCATACCGTTTCTTTCCGCATGGGAGCCAGATCCGATTCATTGGCACTTTTCGATAAGACTTTCGAAGATTAACGTGATGAAGTGCGAATCGTGAGGAATGCAGAATCGATGAAAAGATCAAAGAAAAGAGCTCATCTCTCTGTTGCGCAGCCGACACGTCTGTTTATCTCATCACCTCTCGTTTAACTTTTGAGAACTTCATCACGTTGTTAAAAGGTATCGGTTTCAGTCTTTATTGTTTTTACTGGTGAACTCTGAAGAATAAATACATTTTGCTCGCTACTCAATTTAGGTGTTTAAAACGTTGATTTTTTAAAGATATAGACTAAATCTTGAGATAGTTAATCCCAGCAGGCTTAGTAAGAATGTCCAGGTGGTTTACGTGTGGGTAAATATCCGCATTACCGTTCGTAAATATCCGCATTACCGTATTTTTCGAACCATAAGATGCACCGAACGATAAGACGCACCTCAAGTTTATGGGAGGATTTTTAGAAAAGAATATTTTGTATTAGTTATATAAAGATATTTTCAATTTCTTACTTTATATATATATATATATATATATATATATATATATATATATATATATATATATATATATATATATATATATATATATATATATATATATATATATATATATATATATATATAAAACTAGGTGGGCCGTGTGACCCTTTCCCATGCGATTAAAATACGATAAACTTTATAGCGAGGTTGGTGGTTTGTAGTAGCTTGAAAGAAGAACCGGTTCATTTGCAGCAATTGACAAATCACAATTTGTCAAATAACAATGGTGCGTAAGGATAATACAAAACCAGTTACAAAACGTCTTTGGCCACAATATTGGAGTTGAAGCATAAGACAAAACAGGGGAACATGAGATATGTACACATCAAAACACCTTTGTAGACAATATTAAAAGTTAAATGACAAACTCGTGGAAAATGTGATATTTATATTACAAAAACCTCTTCGTGCACGCTATTTGACCGAGCCGTTTCGACCCCATCGAGGGAAAGAACTTTAGGGCCAAAAGTCAATTTTTCATTTCGATTTTTAAGCAAACAATACAATGCGTCATTCTGAATTGACAATTTGTCAGAAGCGGAGAGCTTAATCTTTAAAACGGTACCTCATTTATTGATTTTGGTTAAGTATGAAGGGAGAGAAAGGGATCGTCACAAAAAATCTTCCTCTAGAAAAAAAATATGTGGTTTTTCCGTGCAAAAAGAAAAATGTACACCTACGCGGATTTTGCCAATAAAAAAACTCATTAATGAAATCGCAGAATGATAATTAAAGCAAACGATTTTTAAATTAAAAAGTTCAGTGCGATTGATAATGGTAAAATAAAAATGCTAGCGCGCGCCATCTAGGGGAAGAAAAATTGTTTATA
Source organism: Dolomedes plantarius (assembly GCA_907164885.2). Classification (NCBI taxonomy): domain Eukaryota; kingdom Metazoa; phylum Arthropoda; class Arachnida; order Araneae; family Dolomedidae; genus Dolomedes; species Dolomedes plantarius. The sequence goes on from OU015496.1 coordinate 185,283,772, forward strand.
ATGTTTATACTTCGATTTCTAAACAAACAATAAGATGTGTAATTCTAAATTAACAATTCGCACGAAGCGGAGATCTTAATCTTTAAAAGGGTACCTCATTTATCGTTTTTGGTTAAGTATGAAGGGAGAAAAAGGGATAAAGCAACAAAAAAAAACACCTTTTAGAAATAATATATATAGATAAATAATGTATATATATATAATAAATATATAGAAAAAAATATGAATATCTTTTTATATATATTAATGTTACCTTCGAACAATAAGACACATCCATTACAGATGCCTCCAGCGTCTTTCTTTCTTTTTTTTTATGAAATGCTTTGAACTTTACCAAATGAAAGTTTACTGACTAATATTTATATGCATGGATGTAATTGTGAGTGCATCTAAACATTAAAATAATATCGAATTATACATGTTTTTTTTAACCTAAAAATGTAAAAAATTGAGAACAGTGATAATTTATTTCTGTGAAATCTTACTGCAGTTCTTTCCTACTGTTTGTTTATTATCGCTAAAACCTAGATTTAGTTCAGAAAAAAATATACTTCTTCTTTTACTAACTCTCTGATTTTACCAGTATTTACTTAATGTTTGTGCGTAATATAATACGGTCAACCTGAATCACGAGTACTCTGTACATGTACGCAGCTAAAGAGATTAGCTCATTTTTTGTTGTCAATGTATAAGGCTTCGTTTCAGAGTAAGTGAAGGAAAAGAAGAGTCGGTTCTTCACAATTTCCTGCATGTCACCGAGACGTAAGAACAAATTATAAGGCAATAATAAGGTTTTAATGCAAGTCATGCAGCATTCGTAGCTGAATCTAAACAATAGATTCCAACCTTGTTGCCAGCAGGGGCCATCTACGAGTTAAAATGGTTTAATCACGTGATTTTCTGGCGTTCGTTCATTGCACGTTATTTTTTTCATTCATATTATTTCTGATTGTTATTGACACAAAATAGTCAATTGGGTCTCCGATACTAATTAACTGAATTATGCGTAAATGACAATATTGCTAAAATCTTTTTAGAAATATTCTCTCTGAACTATTCCATGTGTGAGACATTAAATTTTACTACATGCTATTCGAAGAAGGTTTGGAAAGAATACCCAGGAGATGATTAATTGATACTATTTTCTTCTCTTGTTAATTACGAAATGAAACAATATGTAGGGACATAAGACAATAATTTTAATAAAATTTAGTGTTTGACGGAGATAGAGCTCCGTGGTGTGTGAATCCCGAGGATGTAATCAATACTAAATTGGCCTTCGGTACTAGAATCTGAAGGTTAGAGTCCCGCTATTGGTATGGATGTTTATTAGGAATCGTCTTTAAACTGTTGTTCGCTCTCTATTTAGCCCTGGCATATCAACAAGTGACCGGAGCACTTTAAAACTAACAAATTTCTGTAAGTGGTGAAATATTTATTTCAGGCAACTTTTTTCTCTTATGGAAGAATTAGGGCTTATCGTACGTAGACTCCTCAAAGAGTAACAGAAAGAACACATTTAAAGTTCTTTTAAAAATATATAAAAATAGCAAATAAATTCTTTTCAGATCATTACCTCTTAATTTGGCTGCTATTTTCCCTCATGATGTTTAAATTTAGAAATATTTAAGTAATATGATTAATAGGGGGAAAAACTTCATTACATAGCTGCTATATTCCCCGAGTATACAGAGGCTGTTCGCACATTTTTTAGACGATTTTGGTAAGCGGTAATAAAAAATCGTTTGCTGCAAAAGAAATAATTGCAACTGTACTATGTTTTTAAAAGTCAAAATTATCGTCTGCGGCTTGAAAGTTTTGTTTTTATTCAAAATGGCGTTTTTAACAAAGCAGTGGTTCGAGGGCTACATTTATGCTCTTTCCGAAGAGAAATATGCATACTCCGTTATCCAAAAACGATGTGAGAGTCATGGTTTTGTGATATCTAAAGCGTCGATAGGTAATATCGTCAACAAGAAAGGAAAAAAAGTCAAATTGGAGCGTCAAGTGGGACAAAAATTCCAAACAAGTATCCAAGGAAAAAACGGACATCTTCGACTATTGCAAAGGTACGTTGTTTAATGTTAAAAGAAAATCCCCCTAGTCAAAGGACAGTTGCAAAAGCATTAAAATGCTCGGTGTCCACTGTAAACAAAATGATAAACGTTGATTTAAATCTTAAGAAAGCGAAAAAACGCAATGTGCATCGTCTTCTTCCAAACCATATCTCTGAACGCAGGACACGCTGCAGAATTCTATATGAGAAACACTTATCCAAAGAAAAATGGAAAACAATTGTCACAATAGATGAATCATGGGTGTATTTAAATGATTGCAACAAAAAAAAGAGCCATTTATTATCATAAAAGGGAAGAAAAAAATTTAAGTACATGGTTCAAAGAATCGAAAGAAAGTTTTTCTAAGGGATTCATGATTGTTGCTGGTTTTTCTTATAATGGCAAGTTAAAAATAAAGAGAGTGGAAAAAAATGTCAAGATTAACTCCAATTACTATCAGGAACATATTTTATCGCCAATTTTTCTGAATGAAATACCATCGCTTTACCCACAGTGCCATCAATCTGTGAGACTCCATCAGGACAAAGCTAGCAGTCACACATCAAAATCCACTGTAAATTTCCTAAAAGAAATGGAACAAAAAACTGGTATCAAGGCCATACCCTTCACTGATATCCCTACTAAATCTCCCGATGTATCATCTATGGATTTTTGTGCTTTCGGACTTTTAAAATCTGCATTATCCAAACGTCGTCCCAAGACCCTTACAGGACTCTGGAAAGCTGTTCAGGAGGAATGGGATAGAATACCTCTTCTGACACTTCAAAAGGCATTATTATCCTGGAAATTGCGGTGTCGAAAGATAGTTCAGAATAAGGGATGTCAAATAGAACATTTAAAACACAAGAATTTAATGTAATTTAGTTTTGTGAATACAATATACATCGTCTAAAAAATGTGTGAACAGCCTCTGTATAAAGCCTTTAAAAGAGTGCACTACTCTCTCATAAAAATCAACGTCTTCTATTAGGTATTTAGTCCGCATAACTCGACTCTTTATTGGATGAATTTAGAGTGTTACTCAGAATTTTTTTATAGTTAAATAAAGCACTTTTACATAATGGTTAAAAATGGTTTTAAATAAGTTTTGGAAACGTCCGTTGGGTGAAGAACTAAAAAAAAATTAGCCCACTAATATAATTTGTATCCTTTTTAAAGAAAGAATTGGGTTATTTTTTTCATCTCATCGTCATTTAGATTGCGCGTAATGTATGAGCTGTTCTTTGATAAGGCCCACAAAGGCGTTTCTATGTTTTATACTAGTTTAAAAAAAAAACTGAATTTAACGGAACGTGAATGTGTTGCTTATACAATTAAGATAAAAACTTTATTATAAAATATCATTGCTAAATTTTTACATAATGTTAGTTTCTCGAGAACAACAATAAAAAGGTGCGCTTTGTTGATGACTTGAAGCGATTATGTCACTGTCAAGTATCTTAACAAACATGTGACTGTTTCAGTGTTGAATTTAGCCTTTTTCATCCTGAGAGGTATTCATCCCAACAAAATTTTGTAAAGCACAAAAGCGATTCACCTTCACACTCAATGCATCTGTGTCCTAGAGATGTCTTTGTTTTTGCTAATGCCTTTCTTCTTCGCCAGGGTCAATAATAATAAACTTTACCATCAATAGAGTTAATATTTTTATGTAATGCCTGAGTAACATAGAAGCTATGTTTTGGTTTATTCTTAAGGTTGTTATGATACTAACCATTAATTTCCCCCTCAAAATCCCTAACTTTCAACACGAATAAAAGAAAGTAGTTGAAGTGTGAAACCAACTAAAACTTCTCTACTAACAAAACAGGCAGACTATGCTTTGCCTAACGCAGAATAAACAAGATGTTAATTCTGCGTTAAACTGCGCTAAAAGTTTGAGTTAATTAACTCTTGGCGGTAAGCGAAGGTTGCATCCAAATTTGCTTACTCTTGAAGATACAAAAAACAAGATCATTATTAGTTTTTTCCGGTGCGTGAAAATTTTGAACATGACAAAATGAGATTTAAGAGATGCATACTTGTAATATCTAGCAATTGGATGCTAGATGTATACTTGTTAATTTGTTGTTGCAGAGTGCATTTCAGCCGTTTATAAGAAGAGTAGCCAAGGACAGCATTTGTTTGACATTTCACACATCATATAATGAAATACGACAGCAATTTTCACCGCACCTATAGGGGACCGTGTCACTTTCCCTTACCACTATCAACCTCTGGTACCTATGGACCCATAAATTTAATGCTGATTTTTGGATCTTAAGCAATTTTGTCAAATAATTGAATAAACGAATAAATAATAAAAAAAAACTTCTTTCGAATGTCTTTAGATTAGAACACTTCCGTTCCCAGAATTATAAAATTAGCAAGAAAAAAAGTTCGTTAAAAATTTAAATATTGCACTAAAAATGTTTTGCGTTTCTGACATGTATATTGGAATTTTTCTGTACCATATAATGGTAGAGAAAAAAATTACCTTTTTAGTACATTTAAAAAAAATTTAATGAATATATTAAAGTTTAAATTTAATAAAAACAATATTTAAGAGACCTTTCAGTATTGTTACGTTATATCTTTATGCTGTATAGCAATAATTTTTTAATATCAATGATTCATTTATAGTTCGCGAAAGATATATGAAGCACATCTTTTAATACGTGACTGTACTTATAGGTCGAAACAATGAACTGAAAATATGGTTTGGCAAGTACATACTAAATCTTTTGTTCTACGAAACAAGGTGTCATAAGATATGGTATTACGAGACATTTAATGAAAAAATGATTGTATGATTATTACATCTTGCTATTTGTACGCATGATTATGCCAAAATTATTCAGTCTTAGGTAAACGAAAGTTTAATAATATCAACGAAACTGCGTGTTGTAATCACTATTTTACAAAATTAAATTTTCTACAATCCTTCATGTTATAACGGAAAGGTACATAAAGTTGCAAAGCTTTCTTCTAATCACATTATACAGCAATTTTGCACACAGACTACTATATAGGATGGTGCGCCTTCTAAGTTTTTTGGACGTTCCCCGTCTACAGATGTAAATGTAAGGAGGAAAACACCTGTCAGTCTTCTTTATCAGACGCAGCTTAGAAAATTGCACTCTCCTTTTGAGTGGAGAGAAATGTTTAATATCACTATCTTCCTGTTGTGAAGGCCGCTTTCAATTTTTCTAATGCAACATTTCCCCTGCCATATGGTCAGTTATACCAGACAAGGTGCATACAGATTTAACGGTAATTACAGAGGGGTTAATCTGTGATGCACGAAAGGGTATAGTGTTCATTCCCGATTTTTTCTTTGTTGTTGTTTGTTTGTTTCGCTTAAAAAAATCATCTTCAGTGACATACGAGTAATTGCTCTTTTTTTTTGTTTCTCTAGTTGTTTCTTAATTCTCGGCATCTGTACTTTTTTAGGGCTCACAAGATTGTCTTGTAATATGTCTATAGTGCCCGGTATAAAGGGCTTAAGTCAAAAAAAGGGATTTTTAGACATTTGTTAGTATTGATAAAATATAGAAATCTTAACTATAGAAGGCTTAAGGGGACAGTAGACTTTCAAAATTGTGAAATTTCTCCAAAAATTCAATTTTTTAAAAATTTTATTGAATTGTGAAACTACGGACGAGTAGGAATGTATTGCAGAAAGAATTTTTAATTTCTGTGATTACTTTCCTAGTTATAGGCATTTGTATTTAATTTAGATATTATGTGGTTACTAATAGCAATAACTTTAAATGTGTTTTGCTCAAAATAAAAATGTTCCTGTCGTACGAATATTCAAACTGTTCCAGGCGCATTTCTAATGATCGTATAGCTTTGAAATTTAAGTTTTATATACTTAACTGTATATCAAATAAATCTTATTGAAAATAATTATGCTTCGTAGCTCAGAATTTCTAAATTTTGTACTTGAAAAGATGATTTATAGGTATTTTGCGTCATAAAAAGGGTGTTTTCACTGTTATTTTTTTCTCTTTATATTTTTGATGAATGCTTAAAATAAGCGATAAGTTTCATTGTTAGTTCTATAATGTATCTTGTAAATAAAAATTACCATATTTTATGCAAAATAAATGCGCATGGAACATTTTAAATTAGGCCATTTTTTATATAATTAATAATTCATAATTCATAAATTATTAATATTTCATCTTTAAATTTTAACCACTTTTACATATCTATGGTACTAATCACATATTCAAATTTCAAGCAAATCCATTCTAAACAAAAAAAGTTAGGTTTGAAGGTCCACTGTCCCCTTAAAGCTATCAACTTTGTATACAAAAATATATTTCTTTGTACAAAAGATTCAAGTCGAAATTATTGTTTTGCGATTGGTATAAAAGCCAATAACTTGGTATATTTGGTATATTTAAATCACTGTTTTTGACTTAAGCCCTTTATACAGGGCACCATAGATATACAAATATAAAGAAAAGGGAAAATGAGAAAATTTTCGCATAACATTAAAACCTTAAGAGTAGTGTAAAAAGTGTAAAATATTTCTTTGCTCAGCCCAAAATGGAATCAAGAAAGACGGGGACTAGTTTCAAATCATGCGAGTTTTTTTTTCTATTATTCAATATTTCTGTATTAAGGGGACAGGGGACCATCAAATCCAAATTTTTCAATTTACAATATTTAACTCGATGTACAAAATGAGAATAATTAATTTTCTTTTTTACTTCATTGAAAACCCTTAAAATTCCAAATAAGGAATTTTTGGCAGAATGATGCTGTTTTTCAAAATTTTTTCAAAAATGCTAACGTTTTTCAAAATGCCCTATGCGCATTCTGTATTAATTAAAATCCTTAAATTTTGTATTATACGCTTACCACGTGTATATAAATGCAAATGTGCATTTTTTTTGTGCGAATCTAAAGTCTTAAATATTTTTTTCTGTTCTGCCTGCTATTTTTTTTTTTTTTTTTTTATGTTTTAACTTTATTTTTTGGTCTATAAATTTGAAAAATATTTGTGATTTCAAAGAATTCTGCACAGTTTTGTGACAAACACTTCAATTAACAATTCTGAGAAATATGGAAGATATCAGAGGAAGATGAATACGCACGGAGACTTTTGAAAAGTTCTAGAATTTTTGAAGAATTTTTTGATAAACAGGTCTTATTCCTCCCCAAAATACTTATTTGTGGAATCTAAGTATCTTCAATGTAGTAGAAAAGAATACTTATTATACTCATGGTGTATATAGAGTAAAATATTAAAAATTAAAGAAGAACGAGATTGAAGGTCCCTTGTTCACTTAAGCTCAAAAAGCGAAGTCAGTCCTTTATTTTTCAGGGCTATTTACTTTTTAAGTAATCGGTCGATGCCTGCACATATCCTGGGAATCCTGCGGTCTGTTAATCCTTTCGCTATTATACCATTCCCAAACGCCTTCCTATTTTGTTATGAAAGGGTTTTGTGTTTTCATTCCACGCTAAAACTGAATGATTAGAGGCTATTTGTCCCTCGTGCATCTCTTCTGCATCTTTAACGGCTCAAAATTTTATTACCCTCGATCACGCGCTGTTTGTGTACCTAAAACGCGCAGCGTCCTCCTGAATGTCAACAGTTCTCGTGAGAAATCCGTGTTTTCCACGATGAGGACAGTCATTTCCGCTCTGATAAACACAGACTTCCCCTGGCGAATCTTCTTCCATGGAGTGGACCCTCCTTTCGAATCTCGTGATTCCGTTCGGTTTTGGTAGAACCGTTTTCGGGGATAACTGTGGGAAAACGGCGAATCCCGCTCTGTAATTTGAAACTGGATTTGAACGTTCGAAAATGTGCATTTGAGATGACGAACGAATCAACTGCATGTACCATGACCAGTTTTATGAGTTCCACCGCTCGGCGTCATGCTTCCAAGTACTTACTAAAAGATATGATGGGAACTTACAGTCACGTGATTTTTTTTCCTTACTGTATTAACGTGAGAGTTTTAATTTAAGAACTAAAAAGTCGCATCATCTTCACACTAAGACTTGGATTAATCTAAGTTTTCAGTCCCCTTCTGCAATAGTTTTTCCCAGATCATCGAAATTTTTATTAAGTTAAATTCTTCTTGATTTTAATATATGCAAGTTTTGTTGCATGTTTATTTTAAGATTTTTGATGTGTACGATAAAAAGGGATAAATGCGTGATGCGGATGCTTAGAGATTCATGGTCGATAGTTCGACCTCAGAATATTTTAAATTAATGTTTTTCGATCCGATGCTGTCACTCTGAATTTTCATTATAGCGGTAATTAGAATGGGTAGATTTAAAGTTCAATGAAATAAGAGTGACTTTCTGATTTATTATTGCTATTGGAAATTTAGAAGTTCAATCAAGTACGTCCTACAGGCTTGATTTTTTTGCATTCTGTTTCAGTAGCATAAAAATTCTAGAAGTGTTGCTTTTTACCAACAATCTCTAGCTGAAAGTATTTTCCTATGCAAAAAAATTTGTTGGTGAATTGTGATAGTAAAAGAAAATGAATTAACTTTAATTTTGGAATGCAAATTTCCATAAATTTAAGATGGGAAGTTTAAAATATTGATATAACATCTTAGATCTGTTGACTTAAATAAAGAACTTTCTTGAAAGTGCTTTGTATAATCTTTTCCGTGTAAAATATTTTTTATTACTTTTATATATATATATGTGTGTGTGTACAGAGAAACTTCTCTAAGGCGGCCAGTCATGGTTCCAAAAAAAAGTGGCCGTTTTGAGGGGTGACCGTCGATTAGGGGTGGATTTCTCTATGGTGGTCAGTAATGGTTCCGAAATGAAGTGGCGGTTTTGCCCAATGGCTGCTTAGAGAAGTTTCACTGTATATACATATTTATGTGTGTATGTGTACGTAAGTATGTGTGAACATATGTATAAGAGCATAAGTGTATATGAATGTATGTATGTGTGTGTGTGTGTGTGTGTGTATGTATGTATATATATATATATATATATATATATATATATATATATGTATTTATATATATATATCTGTGTGTGTATGTATATGTATACTTGGTTAGGTATTTACTTTAACTGTTTTTATTATTACAAAATTTGAAGACCAGGGGTATATGGAACGTTCCCGCATTGATTTCTTTCACGAAAATGAGGGAATTCAAAAATAAATACACTAAAAAATAAATACACTTCAGGCTCTTGAAATAGATACACTTAAGCTCTTGAAAGAGTGAAAAAATTTCCATGACTCTGTCAGTGAAAGTTTAGTCATGTACGTTTACGTTCATAATACATACACATTACCGTGTGAGGCATTCTCAAAATGTACTGGGAGCAGAAAAAATAAGATTTTGACATCAGATCTTTGTTTTACGCGATTTTTTTCAAACCCGATTATTCCTTCTTACTGCCAGCAGTCAAAATGGATGATTGCATTCGTTTTAATTGCAAGCAGTTCATTCTGTGGAAAGTTTCATAAATAATTTCTTCTAGATAAAATTCTTCTTCTTTAATTATAGAATTTTTTTATTTCGTCGGAATAATCTTCAAAACTGTCTTATTGCCTCTCATCTTTAGAAATTTCACTATGCTGGGTTGCTTTAGCCCTGTGTGCCTCGCCTTTATTAACACTGATCTTGGATAGTTTTCATAATATATTTTTAAAAGAATCCTGTTTGTTCTTTGGCTAATGTTAGTGGTCAGACTCCTTCATACTCCCAAGGAAATTCTTTCTCTGAGCATTTCATGTTGTCTTACGTGCCAGTTCAGTTGTATCACCAACTGAGCAGAGGTTAGAAATGACGTTTCTTAGACTTTTTTTTAAGATAAACTCAGCTGAGAGACCGCAATATTCAACAACATTCGAAGAAACGAATTCTGATCGTGAGCAGGATACATAAATCGAGAACAGTAGCTGCCTCAAGAATGATGCGGACATCATTTTAAATTATTCTTTGTGATACTGCCGTGCAACGCTATGCCGCAAAGGAGAAAATGGAACACATGCATAACTTAAAGTTAAAACAATGCAGCCGAATCCACTTTTCACGGAGGCTTCAGTTTCTTCTGTCGTAAAAGCGAAACCGGTTATGACATTTCACATTTTCTGTCCAGGTGAGCGCATGTCAAGGTCTCTGGCTACATCTTTGAATATCTGACACTAGAGAACGTCACCCATTTATTCGGGGCAAGAAATTCGGTATGAATATTTATACACATTCACATGCAAACCTCCCGAAAATGTGTGGCGTGCCACGCCAAGATTTTATTGAAAAATGTAATCAGTTACGCAAAGCGCCTTCGTACATTATAATTACAGCTTTCTGCCTAATATTCTTTGTATATGATTATCATATAAACTCAGGCAAATTGCGAATGTTATCCTCAAAATTGCTCATCAGGTGGACGGGCAATCAAGTAGAATGATCAGCAGGATCATATGTCTTGATTGTCGATGCCGTGTCTTGAATAATAATTGATGCCCTTGAATTCCGATGCATCGCTATCATGTGATGTTTGCCAGTTTTACGTCTTTTAGAGATAAGTTTCGAGTTTCCCTTATTTGTTTATTCCTCCCGGACTTTTACATCGCAGCGCTCTCTGAAGTTTCCTGTTTGGATGTCGTGGGTTAGTCGCACGAAACTGTCTGTTTGATAAGCATAAAAATGCTAAAACACGTTCTTGCGTGATTTTTATAGTATATTAGTTAATAAATCTGATTATTCATACTGGTCGTTACTCTCGAAATTCCTCAAATCTTTATACTTGAAAACCTAGTTGCATGTCCGAGTGCGCATCAGTCTGTAAATAAGATGCAAATTGCTTTTCCTGAAACAGTCGAGGAGCGGAAGGGCTCAAATAATGGGACTTGTTTTGGCTATCATGAACGTTTTTCCAGTTATTTTGTTTTGCATACAAAAACCTTTTTCTTCGACTAATATGTGAATTTAAAGTATATTAGAAAGAATAAAATTGTGGAGTTTCCTTTGATTTTCGTAGCTGTTTGTCTCTCAAATCTTTTTTGTTTATCGCGTATTTAAAGTAATTTCACTATTCCTCTAAGGATCAATTTCATCTCTGAAATAGCATATGTATATCTAAATTCTTTCTAAAAGTCATATCCTGAGCTACGTAGTGGAACCCGTAGGTACGTACTACATGTAGTTTTCATGTACTTAATGGCCTGCTTTTGTGTTAACCTTTCCTGCAGTAATATTATTGGTTTCAAGTGACATTTACTGATCAGGTATTCTTTAAAAATAAACTACGGACAGTTGAGATATCCCTGCTTCGGAAAATTAGGAAGTCAGCTTTTAAGACTAGCTTGGTAGTTCTAGTATTAATTGTTTTGAGGTTTTCAAAGATCTACAGCTTGAAGTATTTCACTTATATAGCGTGATTTATTTTTTTAATCTCGACGTAATTTTGTAGCTATCGGAAAAGAATCTTAACAAGTCTCTTGTTAGCTAAAAATTGTGGATATTTTCGCAAAACTTTGAAATATCTTTCCATACTATCTTTCTCAGTAGAAAGAAAAAAATCTCTGGTCATATTAATACTGCCCTTTACGCTTAGTTATCTGCATTATTTAAAGCTATATATAGTGTAGTAACACAGTTTATAGTTTTGGATAAGGCTAAATGACTTCCCCCTTTCATATACTGATAATACTCGGTAACTCTTAAAGACAATTTTTGCTGTACTCGAATTTATCCCCTCTTTTCCCGGAAGTCTGGTATGTAACCACTGGCACAACAATAACAGTATCCCTATACATACTGTTGCCATTAAATGATGCTAAATGTATCTAAATAACTTATACTTTCCTCCATTTCGTTTGTGATGTTATCATTTCTAAATTAACAGTAGCTTTAAAGAGTCTTAACATCCGACCGTTGGCTGTCGTGGTTGCTCATTATTTCGAGTCATTACACTAATCTGACTGACGCCTTGATACGGAAGAACAACTTGAACAACTGCCGCTTATGTCTTGTCTTCCATTAGACGTCATATCGTAGGAAATTTGTTGGAATAGTTTAGACATCCTGATCACGTGCTCTAATTAGTTGTAGGAAGAAGTCAAAACAATAGAGACGTCGGTTTGTATCATTCATTTTTAACTGGAGTAAAAACATGACAGTTTTTGCGAGTGTCCACTCTCTCCGAGGAAGCAGTTGTTTGGTGATACACTCTTGGCCACACAATGTGCCAAAATACAATGACTCAGTGATTTGGATTCTTAGCGAATTTGATCCCACCCTTTCACTGAGTGCTAAACCGCAAAATGTGAATGAAAGATGCAGAGTGATAGTGTATACTTTCCTTTCGGTGGCGCGGGTCTTTGAACTACATTGCGCTAGACGTAGTTCTGTTCCGGCGTTCAGAAAGAGAATCATGTGAAATTTTGTTTTATTCCTATTTCATTTACAAATTGCCGTCTAATGGAAGCCATTTAATGGGTCACAGATCTATCGGTATTTGGCATCATAATATTGGATATTTTTTTTAAAACCCGTATCGCTCCAACCGGCAATACTGCATCATTTTTAAGCAATTTCTTAATTTTTTGTCACCTTCAAACGTTTTTCCTGAAATATAATATCTAATATAAAAACCCGCGCAAAATAAAAAATAGAAATCGTCAGTAGCGATGATGAGTTTCATGTTTAAGACTTCCAAAGAAAGAGTGGACGAAATTCGCCACTTGTATTAGATTCCAATAACAGCGGATGCCGGACGATGGCCGAATGGCTAGGGCGCTGGCATTCGGTACCAGAGTCTGTGGGTATGAGTCCCACTCTTGTTTGTAGCCATTCGAAATCGGCAGTAAGTAGTAGATCCTGGTCTAATTAGCCCTCGTGTATCAAAAAATGATCGAGCACTGAAAACCAAACCAAACCGATAACAGTGCTTTTGATAGCAACAGCGGTTGTGAAATTTTTACAAGGAAACGAAAGATTGTGACCGTAAATTATCCCAGTGACAGGAGAAAGATTACTTATTCAACGTACTGGTAAGATGTGTCGGACAGTAATGAAATACCACGAAAAAACTCCCTTTCCAAGTGGTAACAAAAAGGGTTACTAATAAGCAACTACCGTATAAAAATTATGTAGCTTCTTTCCAATTTCGTGGATTTCGTTGGGAAATACACTATTATATTTTGGGAGTGATCAGGATCAACATAACGTGCGATGCTTTCCCGAGATCAAATGATTTTGACCCCCATATCATGGAGTTTCATCTTCTGTAGAAATTTAACTTCTGCGTGTAGGCTGTTTTCTGGGATTTTTCTAAACATTTAGAATGAGCATGCGAACTTCATCTTAGAGAGACATTATCTGACTCTGGAACTGCGTGACTTGTTGATTGCTTGTGCTATATGCTTAGTTCTTTTGTCATGTGAACATACAAATGTACAGGTTATAAGGCTTTTTAAATCCATGTAACTCAAATTAGGTTCATGGCGTATACATAGTGAAATTAGGTTCTTTCATGACGAGTGTTTACGGTGGACTGCTCTATTTCATTTAAAAAAAATAATGGATTATTTACAATGGTATAGTAGAGGGATGCCACAAACAGGTTGTTTGAGAAAAGTTTTTCTGTTGATTGCACTAGGATTCCGTATTTTCAATTTAAGGTCTACATCAAGATTCTCTTGAATTTTTCTTTTAAATAGGTTTGCTTATTTTTTTTGATAACTTGTTATTGTTTTCATGCTATTGAACTATGTAAATACTGATGTAAGAAGGACATTGCATGTCAGTAAATTAACTTTAAGAATGTAGTTTATGTTGTTGACAATAGATTTGAAAAAGAAAAAAAAAGATGTAATTAGTGAAAACACTCGGTTTTCTTTTAAAGCAAATTTAGATTCGAAATGAGAAAATAATGGAAATACCTGCTTTGGAAAATGAAATAGCATCAAAATCTGATGTTTACAATAAGAGAATCCGAAATTAAAAGTGTATATATATATATATATATATATATATATATATATATATATATATATATATATATATATATATATATATATATATATATTGGTGTGCTCTTTCAGTGCATATTTATGCGTATAATTTTAAAGTTAAATTTTGTGCGCTGATGGAGCAGGTATTACTGTTGAAATTGACTAAAACTGTAATTTTTTTAAACGATCGCATCATCTGGAGAGTAGGGCACTTCTAGTACATTACATCGATACATTTTCATAAACTATTTAAAGCTCATATAGGACTGAAGATGACTCGCATAGGGAAAGTATACTCAAAACTGTACAAAATCAAATATTGGGTAGTTGGTGTGAAAACCAAACAACTGAAATTCAGGTAATTGATTTCCGGTATTTTGACAGGTCCTCCTTCTTGTTTTTAGTATTTTTCAAAAAGGATTTTGATTCCAATATGAATTCAATATCTAATTTCAAATTTCCCTTGCGAAAACAGACAAGGCTTAGAAAAAAACCCTGTTTTAACCTTCCTGTAGGATACAACTGGAAGATCACCACTCCAATTCGCTCTTCAGAGAAGATTACCAGCGTTTAGAGCTGCAGGAATAAATTTATTTTTTCTAAGCGAATCTCAAATCTTACCAAAAGACTTGCATTAAAATATTATCCTTAAAGTGGGAAATAATTTTTAAATTTCTGAATTCATGCGTAAATTAATTATAATCCTCGCATAATTTCACTTGGAGATTCAAAAACCTCATTTAATATATCGATAGAATGACATATCGTTAAATGTATAATTTTAAGATGTAGAATTTGCCTTTTTCATTTGTCTAACACATCCGTCACTGTGTAATTCAATGTTCTGCTGTTACAGTCTTGTTATTCCCATTTAAGCATAATTAATTTAGAGACGAATTTCTGTGTACTAAAATAGTTCTATGTCTTGTGTGAAATAGGGAGTTCTTGGGATAAAATTGTCAATTTTGGAAAGATAGCTTTTAACACTTTCACGGACACTGTAAGCATATAGAGTCTGTTCACACAGAATCCGTCAATATCAGCGTTAAAAATTCCGTAGGCGCTGATTGGTTAAATGGGTAAATTATTGATATATGATTGGTTTAAAAAATTTCGCTTTGACGCTGACGGATTCTATATAAACAGGCCTATGCGGTTGATCTCCAAACGTAGTTACTTTTAGCCAGCGAGTTTGTTAACAGAATTGTGTATATATCTGTGATTCGCGGAATTTATTTCCCATACATATAATTGCTTCTAATTAATGTAATGCGATACTAATTTTTTTATGCATATCAAAGATTATGTAAAGAAATGATATCATACATTCCAAAATATTTTCTTCGTAAACGTTTCTTCTGCTCTTCGCTATTAAACTACCATTTAAAGCCTCCTCCGAGGCATTTTTTTCTGTTGCAGTGACCCAGTGCCACTGCTAAATGGATACATCATCCGAACAAAATAATGCAATAACGTGGCATGTGCAATTATCCTCCCTCTGTAACAAAAGCATCGAGAATGATCTTAATTGTACCTGCCAGAACCTTATTCAAATGCTTCAGCCTGGAGCCTTTGCATGCAGAAAAGAGCCACTGTTCTCCAACTTCCCTGAATTTTTGCACGTAGCCCCGAGAAAACGTAGATTAAGCCTTTATTAAAAACGCCGCTTTCTTAATATGGCTCTAAATGTATGTTTCTTCTTTTTTTTTTAACTACTTTCAGATCACGAACAAAAAAAATTCCCTCTCTTCATTGTACGTTTTAGTTTTTTAAGGTCATTTTTTTAAAGTTTTTCGCGATTAAAATGCTTTTTATGTATTAGACATTGTAAAAAAGCACTTAAATTCTTTCTATAAATACTTCAATTTTCAACAATTATTTGCAAATAAATTGATTAATCGATTAGAGCATAAAAGCACCATAGTAAGAGAACATAATGAAAGATTAGTAATTTACATGAAAATCTTGTAACATTTATCACAAATATAGAACGAGGTCATGTACTCCTTTATTAGTTACCATGGAAAGAATCCTCTAGGTATAGCTTTGCAAAATCAGCCTTGGTTCAAAACGATTGCAGTAAGTTTTGATGCAACCACGGCAATGGAAGCTTTCATTTTTTTCTATTTTGTATTCTATTTTTTCTAAAGACTTTATAAGAAGATGAAATATTATTTGTCGGTATGATTCCTATGCAGTTTTAAGCCCTTTCAACGATCGGAACCAAAGTTTACGTAGTTACTCCCTAGAATTATGAAAAAAAAAATAGACTTCCTTAAAACGGTTTCAAACCACCTTTTCTTCCTTAGCATTTTGTCGGCGCTATATTAAATGACTACTTATGCTTAAATTTTTCCTATAACATCTTTTTGATCTCCTATATGCATCCGAATTTCTGCCATCAACCAAATGGCTTTGTCCATTAAAGTTAAAAGTATAGTGCTTTCTACTGGATAGGTACGCAAAGCCTACCATATTTTCACTGCGAAACGGAAAACGAAGAATATGTATCGCAAATCATTAGAATAATAAAGCATTCATCTTCTATTAATTCAGGTATGTGCTAAATATGACTGAACAAAGAATTTGGGAATAGTTTATCATTATAAATTAATTTATACGTGGTAGTGTTTGATTTTTCACGTTATCGCAAATGTTAATAAGCATAAGAAGCTTGGGAAACTCCGCTCAGTTTTAAAGCTAGTAAGAAGAAAAAAAAAAGAAACCCTAATCTGATATTTATGGTTTAAAATAGTTTATTTTCGTTCCGCTTTAATGCAATATTTGTGTTCCATGATTCAGGTTTTAGGACTTTATTAAGTGAAACTATGAAATTGGGAAATATTAGTCAGTTTTTACAATGGCTGCGGAACACGAGATCTCTTAGAGAATACTTTATTGACTGATTTGTAGAGGGCACACTCTGCTGTACCCAGCATCCCTTAGATTCCATAC
Source organism: Dolomedes plantarius (assembly GCA_907164885.2). NCBI lineage: Eukaryota > Metazoa > Arthropoda > Arachnida > Araneae > Dolomedidae > Dolomedes > Dolomedes plantarius. The sequence continues at coordinate 185,300,758 of OU015496.1, forward strand.
TCTCTGTTTTCAGAACGTTACGTTTAGCATAATGTTAACCTTAACTTTTGACCGACATTAGCAGCCAAAAATAGAACAATTCATCTTGTCTAACTAAGGTCTTTCATCAACGACTGTGAGATAGATTTTAGGATAAAGCCGCGTGTTATTAATACCAGTAAATAATAAACATGTGCAGCTCTCATCGAATTGCATTTATGCCAAACTGCGGGTATCAGACACATGCTGGTGGAAACTGTTGAGTCTGAGGGTTGAAGACACCCCCCCCCCCTTTTTTTTCAAGCGTTTTTTGCAGAGGTCGCTTGCTTCAAGGCTTATATTTTTTCCGAGGACTTACTCTCGTCCGCAGTCAGAAAAACGCCGTGGTCTAAAAAGTCCATCAGACGAATCGTCCTTTGTTGGTGCCTTTCTGGTTAGTCGCTCTCGGGTTCCCTATCTGTGTCAAATGCGTCACGATCCATCCTCCTACGCTCTGAGAAAGAGCTATTCCGTTTTGCTTTTTCTCGCTCTCTCTCCGTGGCATGGTCATCATCGGGTTCAGATGCAGGACCTCGTCCGTTTCCTTGCTCATCTCAGTCACGTCATGGGAACGAGGCTTCAGTCTGCGATTCATCCGAGATAGGGAGCGGAGATTTAGGCTGGGATTGCTTCAATGAAATTAGAATAACGGCTTCCAGGCTAGAATGGAGGTATTTTGAGAGTGTAAAAGCATTCGGGTAGATTTATGTCCTGCAAAGAAATTCTCAAACGCAGGTGTAACAAATTACTATCTTGTATCTACTTATAAACTATGACTAAGTTTTTTCCCCCAATTAACTGGGTTATTTTATAAGTATTTAACAAGTATAAAGTTATTTATCTAGTACACACAGGCTCTCTATCTCTCACACACAAATATATATACATTGTAGAATAAAGTACTTGTAACTCTAAAAGTTAAGGACGAGTTAGTTAAAAGAGGGAGTGGGAATGACTTTAAACTAACTCGTCCTTAGTTAACTTTTCAGTAAACTTAGTGAAAAATTCTAGTAAGTTTACTGAAATCTGGAAGTTTGATTTGTAAATTTGTCTATCTTCTGAATCATGAAACAGATTGCGCATGGTATCTCTGAACAACAATAAATAAATTTGTTTATATAGATTAGTTCGTAGATACACGGGTTTATGCGTTTGTTTCTCTTTAAGAGGAAACAAGTAAATATCTCACATTATTGTGTACATGTGTATTCACTTTATAGATAGCTCACCATCATCCTTAAAAATAAAGCTCCTTTTATCACATAAATATCCTATAAAAAATGTTTTCATTCTCGTGTTTACTATTAATTTGCTCGAAGTGTCTGTAAATATAATAACATGATCGATTTATTTTGTTTGCTGTGTTCCTCTTTTGTTGGACTTAATGAGCCGTGAAACCTTTCGTCAAACAATACATAACCAGCATACCTTCTTACATATTTTAATTGCGTGTATTTTCAGTCTCCCTTAATTTTAGTCAAGCAGAACGTAGAGTTATCGGCTATAATGAGTCATGTTTGAGGATTGCTGTTTTCTAGTGTAGTTTACTGCTGTAACATTCGACAAATTTTATTGACTGGTTGATAGTACGTGTAATTTGTGCCAGACATTAAATGAGGTTTTTTTTTGTCCTTTTTTGTACATAATTAATGGTAATTAATCTTTCCCCTTTTCCTCTTTCAATGTACTCGGTTTTGATGCGTGAGTTTATTGGCCTTATGCCGGACGATACTCGAATGGGTAGGGCGCTGGCATTCGTTTCCAGAGTCTCAGGGTTGGGTTATATCGGTTTGCGTGGCTGTTTGTAGTCATTCGGAATCGTCTTTTGTCCTTCCTAGTCTGTTTAGCTATGGAATAGCTAAAGCTGAGCATAGCATTCTCAGCCAATGTATACTTAACAAATGTCATCTCGGCATTTCTACAGGTTTGAGTCAAGTGTCTAACTCTGAGCGTAGACGCTTTGTCTTTAAGTGCTCACTGAGCTCAAACTCATACATATATCACAAAATTGTGGTTATGATGAAAACATTTCGGAAGATGCATTTCTTCATCACTTGGAAGAGTGATGAGAAGCCATACTATTAATTAAAGTTTCAAAATAAAACCCGATCTGTGTGGTCGTTGTAGTACTTACGTACTTAAGTTTCTGGATCTATGAATATCGCTTGATGTCGTGTTTGCATAGGCACCTTGAATTTCAGTATTAAAGATCTTTTACACAATGAAAGATATCAATATCGAATGTCTCCAAAGTTTTTTTTATACGAGTGAAAATAGGTTTTAGAAGATATTTCCGATAAAATGGACTTTACAATAACGCTAATCAAATACTACTGTGTAAAACCTTCGTTTTAATAAAAAAAACCATTAAATAGAAATTAACATTTTTGTAAAACATTAGTATTTTTTCAACCTTATTTTACTTGTTTTTTTAACAATGAGACATGACTCGTTCACATATATATTAATTTTTCAAAAGTAAAAATGCATCTATTCATGCATTAAATGCATTACATCCATTTCCTAAAAAAGGCGAAGGAAATTTAAAAAAAAAATTGAATAGGTAAAAAAAAATATGCATTAGTAATGGAATTGTGTCCGATATTTAAAGACTTATAATTAATTGTTAGGAGTCACTGTCTCACTTTCAATACACACTCAAGACTGAATTAAATCAGTTCTGCTGTTGTAGCGGTTTCATTCAGAAAGTCTTAATCGTAAAAGTTTCCAAAATTTTCGAAATAATAGTAACACTATGTGTGTAACAGTATATCGCAACTGTAATCCTTATTGAATTATATCTAAGCTTTCCGCATAGAAAAGACTTCTTTATAGAAAATATCTTTCTTAAGATTCGTTCTCATGTAAATGTGGTTCAAATCGAGTTTATTCAGAAAATTTCGTTAAATAGGATTTTATTATGTGGAAGTTCATTGTATGGAAACTGAACTATTTATCTAGTAGCCAAATTGAAGGAATAATTCATTGCACTAATAATGTCCAGCAGTTTGAATGGCGGGAACAATGGAATAATAAACTATTAGCTGACTGCTATGACGCTCGAATTAACCTTTACTTTTGTATAGCATTGCTGATAAATTTATTAAATATTGAGCAGTTATATAAATTTCTTAACTGCCCCATACAATCATTTCTTTGAAAGCAGTGGTAATCTGATATTACTAAATCAGACATTTCTATGAGTGGGTATAGCCTGCCTTTTTATATGTATGAGTTTCTTCAATGGCCGTGCCATTTAAGCTAAGTTCATACAATTATCTTTCAAATACAAATAAAAAGCTCTTATCGACCCAGTGTTGCTACACAGACTTAAGAAACCCCGAATGCGAAAGTAGTATAGATGTATAACTTACCTACCAGCGAGTGCTTGCTATTGTATGGTTAATGAATAGAGTTCAGTTGAAAAATGGCTTTTAAGAGTCTAATGTCGATGTAAGAATATTTGAATGAATAGACAATGAAAAGGTTAGCTTTGTTTCCTTCACCAAATAGTAATTAACGTCATGTTTATATTATGTGAGGTAAATGGGTGAAACTTGTTGTTATCAGGTGCTTCTGTTTAAATATTGTTAAACGTGGCTGATGCAAGAATTCCTTGAAATGCGTTTATAATTCTGCAAATTGCAATTACCTGCGAACTCACTTAGAAACATTGCCCTGTCGATCGATTTCACCTCTTAATTTATAGCCCAAAAAATTTAAATACTAAATGATTCCTTCTGCTTTGAATATTCTTAGTTTTTGATAGGTCAAATAAGTTATTGAATGTTTTTCCTTTGTTGACCAGAATGCTAAGCTCAAAGTTTTCCTCATAACTTTCAAGGGTCGGTATCTATGCTTGGTACAGGGGTTAAATAATTTAGGGATGATCTATTGCACCCGAGAAACGAATATTATAACTACGAATGAAATTCCCAGGAAGAATTTTTTTCACTGTAACCATTGTTGAAATATATTTTATGAATGCCAAAAACTAATATTTTCTATAACACAAGAAGAGGAAAGATCTCGTAAGATTAAAAGTATGCATTCTCACAACAGTTTGATACACCAGTTTATTGAATAGCGTCTTAATCATTCTGAAATATGAGATAATAGAAGCATATATATATATATATATATATAGCAAAAGTATACAAATGTGTGAAGAGGGCGGCCACATTTTGAGTTTCGACAAATTCTTTATGGAAATGTTTAAATTATTTCGCTAAGAAAGTACATTTTTTGGGGGGAGATGAACTGTTTTTATTTTAAAGCAACAGAGAAGCACTTCGCGTTTGATTTGCTGAGTTTTGATTCTTAAAACTGTGTGATTCTCAGCACACAAAGAAGTAGACACACTCTCACGCACAAATAGGCTTAAATATACTGTTGCACGCAATGAAATCTTTAAAATGTCTTTTTGTTATTCTGTTACTACTTGATTTCATAAAAGTCTTTCTGGGTACAGTGTGCTTTCTTTGGATGATTTTCTGAGATGAAAGCATTTTTTTTTATATTGGAGAGAGCATTCGTAGATTGTTTCCCACTTTAGCAAATCTTCTAGCATAAAGTGGGAAATGATCCGTCATTTTCATAAAGCATTAAGAAAATACTTTGAACGCATGCGTTAGGATTCAGATTCATTGTGATATGCTTCGTTCTACACCTTATTCCTATCATTTGTACCAATTCTCCTATCCATATCTTAATTTATCATACCACCATTTTTCTTCCTTCACGCAGACTCGACGGTCATGTGACACAGAAATGTAAACGATTCGTAACCATTTTTCTAAACAAACTCAGACAAGTCATTTATCGTTGTTTTTAATTGAAATTCTCCTCTGTTTCGTCACAAATAATTTACCTTTCAAGTTAAACTAAGATTTTCCCGGGGCGAAATTTAATTAGTTTTGATATCGGAGTTTATCAGGAAAGGGCTTTTAATTCCATAAGTGTGTTTCTCTTTTCTGTCGAGGAGGAAAAGTATTAAATTTAGGGATACTTTGAATCGAAGTTCGATTAAATAGTTGTAAACATACGAGCATGGAAATATAATTTGGTTTTAGAAAGTGCATTTGCTTAAGCATATTCAGGGGATAATTTAAACACGACCCAATATTTGTTTTCATTATATTATCAAACCAGGTTCTACGTAATAATCAGCAGCGATTTTTGGATTAAAATCTAACCCACATTTTTCAGTGATGCAAAAAATAGAGTAAAATTACTTTTCATGACTGGACACCACCCTTCCTGACCATGACCCTTCCCGTATCAACCTTTGGACGCCCATTGTTGCAAATGATATTATTTTGCTGCAGCATGGAGCACGCAGCGTTGAGCTCACGTATGTATCGAGCCGGAAATTGTAAAAAAAGCTTGAATATAAATAAAGACTTATTTATATTCAAGCTTTAAAGGTTGGCAACAATTCGTTAAAGGTTGGCAACAATGCTCGGTCACAAGTCTCAAAATCGTGCCTGATTTTGAATGTATTTGGCTTGGCTTTATTTTCTCATAGTACTACACATTGCTTTTCTTTCGTTCTGACGTCATGAATCCATATATGTGGGGTATCGTTTGATCTGTCGTCGTTTGATCCGATTTGGTACTTAGCGGAGGATTATTCTGTGTTTTCATTTCATTTCACTTCATTAGTTGTACATGGGAAGAATTATTTTCCGTAATATTTTTTCCGTAATATTATAATACTCTTAACTAGTTTTGTTGTAAGTCGTTGCAGTTAAATAATAGAAAGAAATGACTTAAAATGTTTTCTTTTGATATTTCTGATAAAGGGGATTTTTCAGATGGATGTGATTCTGAAACTTGATGGAAGTTTTGCACTTTACTTCTTAAATTATCAGATTAATGCAGTACAAATATTTCAATGTTTGCTTGAGTCACTTCGGGGAATTCATAAGAAATCGCTCAAAAGAGATCTCTGGGAGTTTTAAGCTAAAAGCAAATGAAATCCATGTAGAACTTTAGTATTTGAAGCACTGAATATGTAAATTGGCTGCTTACTACATCATAATACACTTAAACTGTTGTATTAATTTCGCATTAGAATAAAAGCGGAAGAACTATTTTTCTCTTAAACGAAGCATGCATGGTATTTTTATCTTGTAGGACAACCTTCGCTTGTTAATCCTGAAACCTGGCGATCAATATTTATTTCTTGGCATTTCCAAAATGGTTTTACATTTATGATATTTCAAGAGTTATATGTAGATTTCATGCCTGAATTTAATTGTTTAAATATCGGCCACAATATGCCCCTATCTCTAGACTCTTCACATTTTTAATGATTTCATTGGGCTTTATGGGCCAAAGAATCGCTGAGAAGTTAGAGCCTGTTCTGGTGTCCATATCAGCAGTTTGAAGTACCAAGGTTGGTATGGGAACTCATACCAACCTTGATACTTGAAACTAGTTTTAAGTTCCAAGTTTAGAGCTACTCATACACAACATGAAATCGTAGGCTTCGGTATAATCAACCCTCCTGGTAGTATAGTACCAAAAGAGGAGTTTACCCCTCAAAGATCAAGCAGTGAATTAACTTGAATTTTGTGGATACACATACGAGGCTTAGCCTTCGTATCTTAGCATTCTTCATGGTACGCCTTGAAGGACTGGTTAAGAACTTGTGAATGAAAACGTGGAACATGTTAAAATGCAGATTTTGTGTCTAGGTATATCATGAGATGGTGGTTCTTTTATTGTTTTGTGTACTAGATTTTTGTCTTATTCCTCACCTGTCTTTAAATGCAATGATAGCCTTTCAGTAACTTGCCCTACCCCCCAAAAAAATCCTCTCTTACTACTAACTAGTCATCTATTTAATATGTTTCCTTGATAGAAACGTCAGACCTACCAAAGAGCTCTTTATAATAAACTTTTATTTTATTAAATGAATGCATATATTTTTTAATGTTTTGAATAGATAAAATGAACTGGCGCATTTATGCGCCCGCATGGTAGTTATTGCAGTCACGGTAGTTGTTGAATATATTGAATAACGAGTTTCATTCTGAATGTCTTTCTCTGAAATTGCATAATTGACTTTTAACTGTCTAACTGCGGGTAGATTATTTTCTGATTAAAACTGCACGCCAATCTTTTTCGCTTTTTAGATTCGCCATAAGAATTTTATCAATGACATTTTAAAAAAAAGTTTAGGAATAGGGAATTTTTTTTATCTTATTCGTATATTGTGCTGAGAATGTAGTTATCATATTTAATTAAATATGCAGATTTTTATTTTCTCCGCATCATTAATCTTCAAGCAAGATTCCATAAATAAAAACCAACCTAGCAAGCTTTAACTTTTTTTTATGAAAGAAAGTCGACTGAACGGAAAAATAATGGTTACTTAATTTCTGATGTACTAAAGGGTAAATGCAGTGTGTCCACGGAAGAATACAAAAGAAAAAGAAATGTGAATTTTCGTTGCCTGTGGTAGGTCAAATAAGTAGAGACACATACTCAAATTTTAAATTAAAAGGAATTTTAAAACGGAAACGATTTACAAGATGTTTTAAAATTATGGCTTTTTAATTCACTAATATTCAGTCTTATCCCTCTGGGTTGATTACTCGATATCTCTGATGTTTCAAGACATTAGATACCTATATAATAAAACTCGAGGAAGAAAATAAAGACTGAATTTTTACGTTTGTGTAAAACTAGTTCTATTTAAATTTAATTCGCGAAGTAAGATTATAAATTTTTCTACAGACTACTTTTATGTTTTGACCCCTTTTCGTTCTAATATTTTTTTTCTCTTTTAGGTAAGTGTGTGCATTATCAAAATTGATTTCCTAGAGAAAATAAAGTGTGAAATGCAAGATTAATTCATGAATTGTAAGTATTCTTTTCAAACAGAGAATATCTTGAATGTGATTTCCCTCCTTAAAAAATATGTTTATGTTGGACGTAAGTTAAGATGAGGAAACTTTTAAAACCACTATTACAGTAAATGTTTTTTGAATTTAATTTAAGCCAGTTTTTGAAATCGAGTTTAATATTTCTCCTTTCAAATAAAATCTTAAAATGATATTAAATACAAGTGAGCAAGTTTCAGTTCGGTTTATGTGTACTAAAGATAGATGCGTGTTACTCGTCGTACCTGTATCAAGAAAGTTCTTCAAATAAACATTTCTGAACTTTTGAGTTAAGGAATGTTTTGACAAAACTGCTTATTCAAATTATGTGAAGTATTTGTATGATCTCGTAAATGGGTTTCAATAAAGGAAATTTATGTACCCTACGAGGAATAAATATGTGATTTATAATATGGGATTTCGTTGAAATACATACTAAAAATTCATATAATTGTATACATATAATTTGTTGTACTTCATGATGTTAAAACTGCGATAGGACGTACATTTGCAAGAGTTGTCTCCAGTTGTAACTGTTAGATATATACTTTTTTATGATATATTTAGTAATCTAAGTATAAATGCATTGAAACCTATTGTATCTCTGCTCTCTACTGATTTAAAAATTTAAAGTACTCTGTAGATATGTTTTATAATCATCAGTTTGGCATGTAATGATTATAAACTTATTATGCTTTTATATTACACGATGGTATTGTTTATTTTCCCTCCCATTTGATCTCATTTTTCTTCAAAGTGACTCAACCAACATGAATTAAATTTTTCGTAGACTTAGGGATATACGTATATCAAGCATTCGACAGTCTTTTGTCGGCTTTCTAAAATTTATAACAATCCATCCTCTACAAGGAGGCCCGAAATGTGTACAAACATGCATAGATCGAAGCATTTATTATGTATCGCAGTAATAGTTCGTAATGAATTCTTATCATGCTCATATTCATCAATGTTTTTCAAAGTTAAAAATGATTGAGGCTGAAAGTACTACATAAGTTTATTCGGTTTAAAAAATGGATGCTTTGAGAAAAGTGAAAAATGTAGTACTTAATAATTATAGAAATGTTTTATTTTTTTATAAATACTTTCGCTTTGTGCAGAAAGAGACTGTTACTCCCTTACTGATGTTTAAAAGATAATTATAGCAAGTTACATATTCTTCGAAACGTGTATCACTTGTGTAGGATTTTACCAAAACAGAAAGAAGCCATTTAATCTCTCCCCGCCCTCACCTTACATTTAAAATGTTCTAAAGCCTTGATACAGATCATATGACAAGAAAAAAATGTTCACCTTGATACATAATTCTTTTGAAATTAATATTGAGTACATTTTTACCCATTTGCCTGTGTGGTAATTCATTACTGTGTTAAAATGTTTTGAAAAGTGTTCACAACGATTTATTGACAGTAGCAGCAACACCTCGAGTCTATTAATTACATACCACCTTATCACCCTCCTCACCTCTAATCGAATTATCCTAAAACCAACTTCATGCCGTATAGCCGACACGAGAAGGACACTCGCGTAACGACCTAGCCATTAATTTTCGACCACTAGTTGGACAAAACGTGACTCGCATGTCTTGAGTAATGGTTACGAAATCAAAACGCGAGGACAGAGCAGAAAAGATTTACTGAGGATATCATTTACATCTCTGATGAAACCTTAGAGTGACCTTCAGGAGACGGCAATTCAGATAATTACCCGCTACGGTGCTCCTTTATTTTATCGACAATACTTAGGGAGTCGTCATCAAGCCAATTCACTTGCTTAGTGTAAAACATTAGTGTTCTACATAGCATTAAAGAGGGAACATTAAGAAAATTATGACTAATGTTTTAATTGATGTAACATTATCCTCTAGAAAATTTTTTATCATAAGAAGGGTAAAACCCTGCAGAAGAAAGTTGCTGGCAAGTGAATTGAAACTTCTTTTCCCGTTTATCTCTATATATATAAAACAGTTCAGTAACTGACTCATTCATTCATTCACTGACTGACTGACATACAACGCACAGACCAAACCGCTGGACCTAAAGGGCTGAAATTTTGCATGGCGATTCTTCTAATAGTGTAGGGGTGCACTAAAAAAGATTTTTCAAAAATTCTTCTTAGATTTTTTAAAATTAAATTTTTAAGCTGTTTTTTTTAACTTTTTTTACGTTTGCATTTAAAATAATACATTGAGGGTTATAAAATTTATATCACAAGAAAGATCATAAAAATTCCTTCAAAATGAAATTTTTTTCGAATTTTTACCTCCATTTCCTGATTTTTGGTGAATTTTTAAAGATTAATTTTTAGAATTTAATTTATTAAATGCTGATCACGTGATTTCTTTTTCTTCTACTTTAAATAACTTTATCGTCACGTGCATAACAACTAAATAGACAAAAAAATATTTTTTTCCTTTCTAATGCAGCAGACGATTAGATATTATCTAAAAAAATTAAATATCCCTTACGATTTTTTTATAAAATATATTTTATACATTAATTGTATACATTGATCGTCGTATTTATTATAAATATATATATTTATTTTTTTGGCATTAATTGCATACATTTAATTTGAATGTACTCCGTAGCGAAGTGCGGGTTTTCAGCTAGTCTTCTATATTTTCATTAAGAATTCACAATTGAAACGTATCACAGAAATCCTTTTTTTTTCTATAGCTCTTAAATTATGCAGTTCAATGGATCTCCTCCATTTTTAAATTATATATTTCCTCGTTCATTATTTAGTGGTTTAATTCAAACGCTTCCGTTCACGAATATTTTCTCCTAGAATATTAAGCGATAAGAAATTTTCTGTACAGTAAAAATTATATGGCTACAAAAACGTCCTGCAAAATGTTCCGGAGTTTTTAAGAACAAGGCACTTAGTCTTTACTGAACACAATAAAACAAAAGTTGAGTAATCAATCAATAATATTTTTTTCGACCGACAAAAAAATGTCAAAACCCTGTTACCAGAGCAACACATTAGACTGATTCAAATTTTAGCTTCGTTTGAATAGATCGACTTTTGCTTACGTTTCAGGTCAATGAATATTAGGTAAATTATTCACTTTGAAGGTTAACGGACGGTTAAATTTTCGGAAAAAAGGCCCTTTGTATTGATTCTCCTCATTAAAGGTAGACACATGATTTATAACATATTTTCGAATTGTCTTTTCTGTTTATTTCTCGGTTCTGAATTTGTCTTTATTTTTTTGGTTGTTAATGAAATTTTCTGTGTATGTGGGTACCATTATCAAATATCTTCGAGAAAGATAGATTGAAACGGATAAAAGGAAAAGCAGTGAAAAGGTTAAGTAATAATACAGTTTAAATGTTTTGCGGGTTAAATTCTTACATGTTCACAGCAATAAATCTATATTAACTGCATGGATGATTTTGTTACCAATCTTTACTTTTTTTATACATTTAAAATAATTTAATGCGATCAAGATACCGTTAATTTTGCTTCTTATAATAAATACAAATTCTGAATATTTTTTAATAAAAAAATAAAAGTTTTAAAATATACTCTAATACAGAGAAATGTTGTAAAAGAGTGCTAATTTACACAGGGAATATATTTTGGAAAATTAATGTCTTTTTAAACTAGTGCCTTTGAAAGGTTTTTAAATCCTTATGTGTTGGAGGTTTTTCAACCTTTTTATATTAGTGAAAATCTTGATAGTTAGTTTTTCCTTACGGCATCCCTACTTTTTTTCCTATATTTTGTGCAACGACAATTCGTTGCTTTATACAGTTATTAAAAATTCATAATTTATATTAATTAGCTTAAGGCTGCTGTGTACTAATCCTGTTGGATTCGCTCACCTCAGTGTTAACCCATGGAGAAAACGTGTCCGAGGATTACGACTTAGATTTCTTTTTTAAATTGTACTCCGTAATAGACAAAGAAATTTTACACCTTGGGGCATTTTTCGTTTTTTTTTTAAATGGCAAATAATATTTTAAATTTTAAATTATTCGGGAAATAAATCGGGTATAGTGTGTTTTAAACGTTCCTAAATTCCTTTCGTGGGCGAAATTTCTAAAATGAATCCTGTTGCAAGGTGCAGAAAAGTTCGGGCTATCTGAAAATACCATTTTTAATTGGATTATCAGAATTTATGTAGCTGTAAATAGTAGGCAAATTTTCTCCGTAGGTGAACTCTGAAGTGAGCGAACCCAATAGGGATAGTACACAGCAGCCTTAAGTTAACTATTTTCAACTGAAGGATCACATTTGTAATCCTAAAAAATTTCGTAATTAAAATAATACATTATGAATTGGATGAAAATATTTTGCATACGGTCTTTAAAAATTTTTTTGAGTGCTATAAAAATTCATAATTCTTAAGAATGAATATACCGGGTGCGTTATAAATTCGTGCAAAGTTAAAAAATTCGTAATAAAAGAAGTAATGCTCTGAAAAATTTTCTGTTTGCGAGAATAGGATCAGAAGGACATTGGATTTTTTTTTCATGTAAAAAAAAAGTTTCCGAAAGTAACCGAAAGAGGGCGTTTTTTCGTGACCACGTTAAGTCTGCATTGCAGGAAAGACATGCATTACCTGTTGTCACCTTCATGCAGGATGGTGCCCCGCCCCACATTTCACGTGATATCAAGACGTTCCTGTTGGAATCTTTCACTGAAAACCGAGTTGTATAAGTCGCGGTTGTAAGGTTCAGTGGCCCTCACGATCACCAGACTTGACCCCGGCAAATTTTTAGTTGGCGGGATACTTAAAGTCTCATGCGTACCGGGGCTCCCCAACCACTTTCGTGGAACTGAAAAATGTCATTCGACAGGCAGTCTCTGCCATCGATGCTACAATCCGCTGTAATGGGCTTATTGACACGCCTCACTTGCCTATTACCTTGTGCTGATAGTAATGTTGAACATCTGTTACTTTAAAATAAATGCGCAGTGTAATGACTTGACGGTCCCTCCGGGTAAATTCCAAGGGACACCCGTCTTTGTCATCTAAGCTGTTTTATCAGTGCCGAAAGGTGACCTTCCGTTTAGTTACACAAAGCCGTGTCGTAGTGACTCTTCGATACACTTCAAGAAAGGAACCTCTTTTGAAACGATTCCCTAGTTGACAATGGAGTCCAGATGAAAGGCTAGTGTCGGCTGGTCAGACGCTTGAAGGCACAGAGCGGCAAGCGGTAACTGAAAAGGAACCCCCACGAAGAATGAGCGGATATATAGTCGACACCTTGATGTAATAGGGGGGCAGTTGACTTTTTTCCTTACAGGTGTGGACAACCCTCGTCGTCGGACGCGTGCCAGAGACGGAGAGCCTACCGTGTTCCATCATGATATCCTGAATCCCGCGAAATAGCCTCAGATAGTGCTTATTTTTTTGTAATTATTGTATAAAGCCTATATTTAATCTAGATGCCAAAAAAGCATTTTGTAAATATTAAAGGCTGTCAGTCTTGGTTTTAGGCGAAGTCCTTACAGCAGTCTCATGTTATTGTGATCTGTTTGATTTTGCCTGATTTTCATAAAACGTCTCACTATGACGTGTGAGCGCCCTCTTTTGGTTACTTTTAGAAACTTTTTTTTTTTTTACATGGAAAAAAAATCCAATGTCCCTCTGATCTTATTGGCGCAAACAGAAAAATTTTCAGAGCATTGCTTCTTTTATTATGAATTTGTGAACTTTGCACGAATTTATGACGCACCCGGTACATTCCATTTTAACAAGTTTTATAATGGTGTAAACTTTTTTATAAACTAAAATACATAGATATTATACAACAGAGTGCTATTATTGGCATAGAAATCTAATATTTTGCGGGGGAATAAATGTCTGCTATACCAGTGTTTTTCCACCCTTTTCTAATAGTGGTCCCCTTAAACGTAGTAATTTCTTTCTGTGTTGCCATCTTTTACTTTGAGTATAATTCATTGTTTTTCATATTTATAAGAAATTTATAATGCATTTCAATTAGGGATTAAATTGTGCATTATTCTGAATAGAATGATTTCAAAGGTATTAAATAATTATTTTAATTACAAAACGGAAAGTACAACTGAGCTAAGTTGTTTCACATGATTAACGAATGTAAAGAAAGCTGGACGTAAGCAAAAACTGAAAGTATTTTATATACTATCGTCAAAAATTTGTTGAATGCCATGCAAACTTCTAAATTTTGCTTTTCGAAAATGAGTGTGAATTCCAGATAAAATTATTTATGGAATAGTTTTTTCAATGTTTCAATACGTAGAAATATTGTAAAAGATGGCTAGTCAGTCCACGAATCTAATTATATTTTAGGCAGCGACTTTCGGATTGACAGAGGGGACTGAATTTTTAAGTCTGGCTTTTCCTGTCAGTTTTGTCCTTGCAAACTGTAATTGATAAACATATTAATTACTAGCTGAAAACCCGCGCTTCGCTACGGAGTACATTGAAATTAAATACAACGGTCAATGTATGCAATTAATGCCAAAAAAAAATAAATATATATATTTACTATAAATGCGACGATCAATGTATACAATTGATGGAAATATATTTATAAAAAATCGTAAGGGATATTTTTTTTTTTTTTTATAATATCCAATCGTCTGCTGCATTAGAAAGAAAAAGAATATTTTCTTGTCTATTTAGTTGTTGTGCACGTGACGATAAATTTATTTATTGTACCATAAAAAGAAATCACGTGATCAGCATTTTATATATTAAATTCTGAAAATTAATCTTTAAAAATTCACTAAAAATCAGAAAATGGAGGTAAAGATTCGAAAAAGATCTCATTTTAAAGGAGTTTTTACGATCTTTCTCGTGATATAAATTTTATAGCCCCCAAATTATTATTTTAAATGTAAACTTAAAAAAAGTTACTAAAACAGCTAAAAAATTTAATTTAAAAAAATCTAAGAACAATTTTTCAAAAATCTTTCTTAGTGCACCCCTACACTATAAGAAGAATCGTCATGCAAAATTTCAGCCCTTTAGGTCCAGAGGTTTGGTATGTGCGTTGTGTGTCAGTGAGTCAGTCAGTTACGGAACTGTTTTATATAGTACTAGCTGAAAACCCGCGCTTCGCAACGGAGTACATTCAAATTAAATACAACGGTCAACGTATGCAATTTATACCAAAAAATAAATATATATATTTATAATAAATGCGATGATCAATGTATACAATTGATGTAAAATATATATCTATCTATATATATATATATTTATAAAAAAATCGTAAGGGATATGCATTTTTTTTTGGATAATATCCAATCGTCTGCTGCATTAGAAAGAGAAAAAAATATTTTTTTGTCTATTTAGTTGTTACGCACGTGACGATAAATTTATTGAAAGTACCAGAAAAAGAAACCACGTGATCAGCATTTAATAAAATAAATTCTAAAAATTAATCTTTAAAAATTCACCAACAATCAGGAAATGGAGGTAAAAATTCGAAAAAAATTTCAATTTGAAGGAATTCTTATGATCTTTCTCGTGATATAAATTTTATAACCCTCAATGTATTATTTTAAATGCAAACGTAAAAAAAGTTTAAAAAACAGCTTAAAAATTTAATTTTTAAAAAATCTAAGAAGAATTTTTGAAAAATCTTTCCTAGTGCACCCCTATACTATTAGAAGAATCGCCATGCAAAATTTCAGCCCTTTAGGTCCAGCGGTTTGGTCTGTGCGTTGTATGTCAGTCAGTCAGTGAATGAATGAGTCAGTTACGGAACTGTTTTATATATATAGATATAGATTGAATCGAAATCTGTAAATTCATTTCCTTCATTCTCGTCTCGATAAAAATTTCATCATTTAATTTTTTTTTCTACCCCGAATATTCAAAGTAATGAGAAAGATATCTCTGAATTGCTATGTTCTTGAAAGCGAATGTTGGGAGTTATAATTACTATCGGAATGTCCGTTCTCCGAAAACTCGACCTTAACGATAACCTGTCCGACCATCACCCTATTCGTCCGCTCTCCAGCAGAATGTACAACTGCACCGGATTGCAAGGTAAATAAATTCTCTATAATCAACCTCGATATTTTCTTTTTAGCGTTCACTAACTTTTCTGTAACATACGGAGTCTCGAACAATAAAGCGAATGAATGGCCTCTCACGTCATTGCAGACCTCATGAATGCACAGTTTCGCAATTCCCTCGCACTAGTTGAGGGAGGCAAAACACAAAACTTAAGCCTCCCCGATTAAAATAAATAATACTTCTGGGCTCTCCTTGCAATCTCTCTGCGCTGCCCAATCAACTTATCTCCCAAGACTCCTTGACCCTGTTTTCTCCAAGCTCGCTATTTCTTTTTAAACTCAAATGCTTAGCATTTTTATAGAGGAATGCTGATTCATTAGGCAGTGCCAATAACTCGTTTTTCATATTGACTTCTTTTTTCATACCCTTGCCGTTTTATATTTTTTATAAATACTGAGTCGTGTTTGTTGTTATTTGAATATTGAAACGAACAGTCACGAATTCGCCTGAGACGAGTTGAATGCGTAATTCTGTTTGGGGTCGCCTGCTCGCCACGCGGTATTCCATAATCATGTTAATGAGCGAATTGAATTTGGCATGTAACGTCAGGATTGAAAAATGACGAGGGAAGATTTATTATTTCTGAGCCTGGTAAGTTGTTGAAGTGGTTGCCCAATGTCGTCGCCTGTGGGGGGGGGGGGGATACTGCGCAGGAGAACTGACCTTTAATAAATAAATAAATAAATAAATAAATAAAAATAATGTGTATGTTCTCTTCAATCTGGCTGCTATGAAGTGAAATTGTTCTGAAAAACTTCTGTTGATGTTATCAAGATTGAGTCATCAAAATATCTGCGATCCATTTATCCTCCTGAAAATTACCCATGAAATTCGTTGGCATGAAATCCTTGCGAAACATCCTTGAATAAGCCAGACTTGAACACGAATTTTTCGTGTTGAAACTAAAAAAATTAAGTATGGAAGGCATTTAAGTAACATCTCCGAGGTTAAAAATGGGGGAAAATACCTTTTGTAACTTTCCAAACATTATTCAAATTTCTCGCAAGCACTGAAAGCTAGGGCATGTTCAAACTTTGACAAAAAATAAGCGAAACTTCTGGAATAGAGAAAAGTGAATCTAAAATCATGCACCTCTACTACAGATTCTATTGCATGAAAAAATATATTAATATTGCTTGAACCGTTCGTCGTTGCCCCGGCTTTTACCACTAAAAAATTACCAATCGTAGAAATGGAAAAATTAATCAGTACCACTTTGAAATCCTTTCATTTTGATAATGGATTCACAAATTCGTATTTCGACAAATTCGTATCTCTTTTCATCCCCACTAAGTACACGTACGTATTACTGAAACATGCATAATTTATAATTTTTAATGCTTTGCAGCCCATTATTTTTATTTTATTTATTTGATCCCCTTTAATTCTCAGATCTGATAAAGTAAAAACCTTTTTTTTTAAATAAATAAATAAATAAATAAATTATATAATATATATATATATATATATATATATATATATATATATATATATATATATATATATATATATATATATATATATATATATATATATATATATATATATAGATAGATAGATAGATAGATAGATAGAGGAGAGCTTCAAGCCGAGAAAAAATCTGAGATAAAAGCTCTTCCACATTTCTATGAAATAAGTGGTTTTTGATTTGGCTGCCACGAGAACCTTCATATTGTTCAAAAATGTTCACAAATATATCAATACAAATTTCATCGTATGTAAGGAATTTTAGGCATTATATAGCCTTTCGAAAAATTGTATGAATTCAAAAACAAAACAGGCGTAACTTTGCGCATATTTCAGAATAATTTTGTTCATGACCTATTACAACACATAGCCACGACTTGCAGAGAGTTTTTCTGCCACCTGCGTGAAATGCAACTCATTTCTTGCACACAACAGGCCGTCGCGTCACACATGGAAGATATGCTCACCTACCTGCATTGCAGTGAAAGTTTCCTATCGTTCAAAACAATAACCCCCTGGTTATTGACGGTCTTTAATACAACTTCGCTGAAGTTTATTTAAGATCCCGCATATGTGCTGAACTAGTTTTGAACGTGCTCTGCAAGAAGGGTTTTTCCTCCAGATTCATGAAAAGTCCATTGTCGTGATCAGTCATTTCTTTCACTATCGCTGCTAGTTCTTCAGTAAAAGAAAGTATCGATTTCTCCGCACGAATTGCAGTGCTTCAAGAGCCTGGTCCCTCATTAACTCGTTATCCATCAAATATTCAAACACCGAATCTTAATAAGCAGCTGCATGCCGCGCAATTATGTGTTGGTTGGGTACTGACACATTACATCAATGATTGCCCGTCGGAATTTTGCTACCTTCTTGAAAATTATAGCACAGCCGCGTCGAAAGGTAATTTATTGTACGAGATAACATCCTGCGAGTACGAGACTTGCGTGTTTGGTGCCCCCAGCTCTCGATTTCTTTCGTGCTATGTTGAATTCATTGTAGCCCTTTGTCAGAGGCGCGTTCCACTTTGGGCTGCGAGGTTCCTGAACCTTGATGAGATGGTTGGATAAGCAGCAGGCGTTCTGATTAGAACTTTGTTAGTGAATCATGATGTAAGGTAAGCTCTGTTGGCACTCGATAACACAGATGTTGTCTTCCCTATTGATCTTGTTATTTTCACCTCGTGTTCCAGGCCTCTTTGTTTACAAGTTTTCAGATTACTACAGTTGAATGGGCAACCTTTTTTATAAGGATATTTCTTGAAAACTGCATAGAATTGAGTGCAACTGACTGAAAAATAGGTGTAGAGATATCCACTGATAACTAACAAATAAATAAATACCTTCAGCTTGCGCAATTCCTTGAAAACATGTATAAAGAAGTTTATTTTTCGTATTTAAGGCTGCTCTGTACTAACCCTGTTGGATTCGCTCACCTCAATGTTAACCTATGGAGAAAATTTGTCAAAGGATTGCCGACTCGGATTTAAAGATTTGTTTCATTGTACTCGATAATAGAGAAAGAAATTTTACACCTTTTAGCATTTTTCGTTTCTAAAAAAGGTTTTAATTTTTTGAACTGAAATTACTCGGGGAAAAATAACAGTGTGTTTTAAACGCTCCTAAATTCCTTTGGTGGAGGCAGTTTATAAAATGAATCATATTGCAAGGTGCAGAAAAGTTCAGGCTATCTTAAAATACCATTTTTATTGGATTATCAGCATTTAAGTAGCTGTAAATAGTAGACATATTTTCTCCAGAGGTTAACATTGAGGTGAGCGAACCCAATAGGGTTAGTACACAGCAGCCTTAAGGAAGAGTTTGCTCACTCTGTGGTAACTTCAAATTCATACTAGAGTAATATTTTATGATCTTAAATAACGTACTTCCATCACATCAAAACTCACGCTTTCATTTCGCATAATTCATGTGTGCTGGGCTGGCTTTGACTTGACGCAACGTGAATTTGCCGTGAGAAGCGAAGGTAGAGAGACACGATGAAGCGTCAATATCAAGAGACGGGGGTATTGACTCTTTATAGTTAAGTACAAACGAAATGACTATCACAACAAAAAATTAACATGGGTAAACATGTTTTAATTTTTCTAATGGGTATTTTGAACCTAGATATAATGTCTAATTCCTCTTGTTTGTTTTAAACTTTTCCCTGGATAGTTCAATACTTTCATCTTTTTACTCGCAAGTCTGCTGAAATCATTCCAAATTATTGTGTTTATATTGCCATTTTTCATTTCACTCACAGAATCCTCTGGTTTCAAAGAGATAATTTTTTTAAATTTTTTTAAATGCGAGCTATGAAGAATTTCGGTTCGAAATTTTAAATACGCACCGAGGTCATCAAATTTATTAAAGTCGTTACTTTTTCTTCCTCTGTTAAACAGTGCTAAGGCACTGCTATATTACTCGTTTTATGGGATATTTTGGTGAACTTGAAAAAGGTAGAAACGCAAATATATCAGTGATAACAATAGCACCTTAGAGCTAACAAAATCTATAAGTTCTCAAAATTACACTCGCCTATATACAATGAAAACATGAAATTACAAACATATCTGAATAAGCAAATCGTAACTTTCTTTACCTATACAAATGTTTATTAATTGTTACCTTTACATCAGTTTTCATAATTATTTTAAATCCATTCACGATATCAACAAACATCTTTGTGGGAGACTTAATTTAATCCCCCACCAATATTAGTTTAAAAAATCCTCCTCTCTTTGTATCAAGTGGAATGGGTCATTATATTGAAACTTACGAATTTTTAATACACCTTAATTATATAGTCTGAAACATCCCCCCCCCCCACAAAAAAAGTCTCGGTTCTTTATTGATCCAATGTTTCTTGTTATCTTTTATCAGTTGTTAATCTGCAAAACATTCTTTGTTACCAGTCTGTAACTGTTGGCGATGGATCCAGCTAGTGTGTTACCTTGAGTCCTTGCTATCCGACAAATAACAATACTGGGAGACAGTTTTCAGCACAGACGCTCTCACTGTTTCTAATTTGTTTGGCAATGAGTGAAGCTCATGGCAAATTACTTAATTGAAATTGATTGCTTTTTATTATAGTGCTTTTTATAACGGTAGTTATTTATTGTTCCTATGATTAGAAAATTGTACCTTGGAGGAGAATCCGACAGAATGAGAAATATTTATCTAGGGTGAGGCGATATCAACACAACAAAATGAGAAAGTGATGTTTAATATTTCTGCCCTAATGCATTATTCTAAATAAATTAATTTAGATGAAATATAAACAATTCTCCTTTTTCTTATCGGCTATAGCCAGAAAAAAATGGATGTTTTTACTTCCATAACATTTCTTACTGAATTCATCTTTTATGGAATCATCTTTTATATCATTTTATCTCTCTCGCACTTTATCGTAGACTATATTTCTTTATTAAACATTTGTTTTACAAAAGAAAGCAGAAAATTAAAGATGAAATAAAAGTTAATTGTATTAATTTAATTTGTCATATTACTAGTGTCAGATAGGATATTGTTATTAATGTTGTAGCTACATTTTTCAGTCTCCTAAATTATGCAACCTATTTTTAACATAAAGAAAGTAAAACATTGAATATGCTAAGGTCTTTTAGTTAATTACGCTAAACGGGTTTGTCGTGAACCCTCTTTCTTTCACCGTTGTTCACTTAGGTTCTTTTCCATGGCATATGGACAAATGAGGTAGTGCAATAACGAGTCTCTTTCAACGACACGAACATAAATTTATTTACAGTTTTACATTTAACATAAAAATTACAGACAACTCGGTTCTGCTTACAGAACTAATTAATTCACCGAAAGCGAGACGAGCCTTCTCTATCTAGCCAGGCCTCCTGAAACTACCCTCAGAGACACTCTCTGAGTCCCTATTCTAACTACCGAATAATTACTAACCAGAGGTGAGACGAGCCTGTATGTATCTCGCCAGACCTCTGATACCTAGAATAGACACTCTCCTTCTGTCCCTTTCTTACTGACTTCCCGCGACCCCAAGCACCCTCTGGGGTTCAACGCCCCCGCAGCCAATCCTCTGATTGGTAGAGGGGTGGGGAATCACGGGGTACAACATTTTTGTTTTAACAAGCGATTCTAGTCAAGCATTACACTACAGGGTTCATACAGCGAGTGTATTCGTTGTGATAGTTCAGAAGTAATAAAATAAATATTAACGAAGAGATAAAATTTAGTTGCATCCTTATAGAAATAAGTTTTACTTTATCTTTGTCCATCAGAATCATTTAGTCCTCCAGATGTTGGCTAAAATTAGTTTATAATGGAATCATAAATATAAATTGAAATTACTAGTTGGCCCGTGCGACCATTCCGCATGCGATTAAAATGCGATAAATTTTATAGCGAGGTTGGTGGTTTGTAGAAGGATGAAAGAAGAACCGGTTCATTTGTAACAATTGTTTATTTGTCAAATAACAATGGTGCGTAAGGATAATACAAAACCAATTACAAAACACCTTTGGCCACAATATTGGAGGTGAAGCATAAGACAAAACAGGGGAACATGAGATATGTACACGTCAAAACACCTTTGTAGACAATATTAAAAGTTAAGTATGACACAAACTCGTGGAAAATGTGATATTTACATTACAAATCATCTTTGTGCACACCATTTGACTGTGCCGTTTCGACGCATCTAGGGAAAGAACTTTAGGGCTAAAAGTCAATTTTTCTCTTCGATTTTCAAACAAACAATACAGTGTGTCATTCTGAATTAACAGTTCGTCAGAAGCGGAGAACTTAATCTTTAAAATGGTACCTCATTTATCGATTTTGGTTAAGTATGAAGGGAGAGAAAGGGATCGTCACAAAAAAAAAATCCCCTTCTAGAAATAATATATATGGTTTTTCCATGCAAAAAGAATAATATACACCTACGCGGATGTTGGCAATAAAGAAACTCGTTAATGAAATCACAGAATGATCATAAAAACAAAGGATTTTTAAATTTAGAAGTTCAGTGCGACTGATAATGTTAAAATAAAAAAAGCTAGCGCGCGCCATCTAGGGGAAGAAAAATTGTTTATAATGTTTGTTTCGATTTTTAAACAAACAGTAAGATGTTTAATTCTAAATTAACTATTCGCACGAAGCGGAGATCTTAATCTTTAAAATCATACCTCATTTATCGATTTTGGTTAAGTATGAAGGGGGAAAAAGGGATAAAACAAAAAAAAAAACACCTTTTAGTAATAATATATATATAGGTATATTAAATTATTCTTGTGCTGTCCATGTTTTTAAATTCCCCCCCCTCCCCTTTTTTTTAGTATAGAATGAACAGGGAATTAAACTTTGGGATGTATATTCTCCCTGACAAATTTGACACCTAAGTGCAAATTAATAAATTGAAACTCAAGAGATGTTTATTGATCGATGTTGTCCGTATAAAGACATTTTTACTGTGGAAATGGCTTAATCACTTAAAAGTTGTCAAGATACGTTTTTAATAAGTCACCATTTTTGTTCATTATTCTTAGAAGTAAGGTAATGGATTATTTATGTTAGTATTTACGAGAATTCTGTTATGTGATTTTATTTTGAGTCCCCTTTTAAAGTTGGGGCTTCATGTATTTTAACAATGCCGCAACAATGATCACACAAGATAATATTGAACTAAATACGGGATCCCACACCAACAAAACATTTTCAAAGAAATATATGAAAATCACTTTTCAAAATACTTGCATCTTACTGTGATGTCAAGATCATGAATAACCTCTCGAAAATTCTTCGTTCTTGTGGTATTACAAGAAATGATAATCACTAGTTCTCCTTAATTACTCCCTGCAGTCAAAGTAAATCCTCGTGTACTCATTAGTTGCAAGTTCCTTCTTTTTGAACACCCAGAAGCATTCCTCAAACCACGTATCCTATTTCGTTGCTGATCCACCTGTTAGTTTAGGCCGAGATGAGGTGTAATTATCTCTGTTGCGGCAAATTACATAAAAACTCCTTAACCTCCACATTTATTTTAAAATTCCTGCCTGGAAAATGATATTAATAAGCATCAAACGACGTTTTTTGCGGTAAACTCCACCATGAAAGGGGCTGATCTGTCTCTGCTGGTATGTAATTTAACCCACGTAGCTCGATGGAATCGTGCGTCCTGAAGCGTTATGATCATATTTTGGAAGTAGTGGCAAATATTTGTAGTTCTGTCTTACATGATCCGTTATTTTCGAAATAATCTCGGTGAAAAAATTATATCGTAGGATATATTTAAGTATTTAAATTGTGTACGTAATAGACTAATGATAATTTTTTTTTAAATCAACTCCTTTTACAGTT
Source organism: Dolomedes plantarius (assembly GCA_907164885.2). Lineage (NCBI taxonomy): Eukaryota > Metazoa > Arthropoda > Arachnida > Araneae > Dolomedidae > Dolomedes > Dolomedes plantarius. The sequence continues at coordinate 185,324,517 of OU015496.1, forward strand.
ATGATCGTAAAACGTCTGTAAATGGTCGTGAAAAAAAATATTAATTCAGAATGTTTTTTTCCCATAGACTAGATTCAGGATCCCTTTTACAAAATGCCCCTAGATCCTTAATTTTTAGAGCAGTTAACAAAATTCTTTAAAAAAATTCTGTACCTTAGCAAACATTGTTTATTGGCACAGCATGTTTTTATTGTTATGTACTGTGGCGTCACGATAGGTAGTTACGGCAATTCTCTGAGGCATTTTTAAAATGACTACTATTGAATCCATAACTAAGAAAGACAGAGTCCTAATTATAATAAAAAGGTCAATTCTTAAACAGAAACTTAATTTTTTTTGTAAATAAATTTCATTGTTAACATTAAAGGGTACAGCATAATTAGTTAATTTAAGTGCAGATTCACAATACATGCTCCGGGACCCAAGGTCTCAAACAAGAGCTTCTAAAAAAAGCACGTCTGTTCGGGCTGGATGTTAAATGCCAATCTTCAAAAACCACGAAGTCTCTCCCTCTCGGCTTCAACTCGGGGTGGTAGTCTTCTTAGAAATAGTTTTCCCACAACCGGGAGGGCCGGCAGATTATCGGCTGACAGCTCTTCTTAACGCCGAAACTTTATTACATTCCAGTGACAAAGTCGCATAGAGCTATTGCTAGGAAAGACAGCTTTACGATGGTGATGGGAGACGTTTTCTGTTTTTCCAAACAGTTACCCCCACAACTTGTTAGAGAAACCGCTGTGCCTGGGATTAACTTTCAGGCCAAAACTCTAAAGGCATGACGTCACAGTACCTATTTGCGAATAAGTGTGAGGGAAAGGATTGCTTATCAGTATATTCTAAACAAATACACACTGTTTGCAAGGGTGCCCGAGGTTGTGAGTCCATATCCTTTTAAATTTTCAGTTGGCTAAAATTCATTGAAAATATTGCACAAACGACCCCAAGCTATCTTTTGTTTGGAGTACTTGCTGTGCATGGTGTATTTGAAATATTTACCCATTTCGTATTCAAAACTCTGTCATATTCTCAAGATTTCCCAGACCATTTATGCAAATTTTGAAAATGTTCTTAGTACATCTAGCGTTAGACACGTTTCGGCTAAAGGATGCTCAACTTTCCTCTTTCGGAGATAGACATTTGCAGGATTAATAGTTCTTGAGAATTATTAATAATTTTAACAGACTGACGATTGATTAATAAGCAAAGTATACTGAAATTTAACAAACATAAAAGTACTTAAATTTAACATGCTAATAAAAATTACGAAAATAATATTTCTCAGTTTGTTGAATACTTAAAATAAAATATGTGAACATTTGCTAGTACATTCGATTATAAACCATTACACTAAATTACTAATAAATGTATTCCTCAAATGAAATTATTTAATGACTTTACAATACTTTCTGATAATTATTGTTAGTGTGATAACATCCATCTCTGTGAAGGGGCGTGTCTCAGAACTTAAGAATATGAATTGTATTCCCCCATGAAACTAAAAAAAAAAGAAAAAAACTAATACCCTCTCACGCGATACTTACAACTTACGTGAGTTAAGATCTTTATTTTATTTGTCATTTTAGCTATTTCTTTCCAGCCCACATCTTTCACACTCGAACATTTTCAGTCCATTATTGCCTTTGTCTTATTTTCTGAGGCTCCAAGGTGTATATTATCATTGCTGACCGGAAACTAAAATTTTTTGTTTTAGCGACGGGGAAACAAAAGACACGTCATGCACAGATCATGCGATGCACTTTATGCAACACTTTTCTTCATGGTGCATATACATTGGTGCAGCGTTCTCTGCCTGTGCCTTGAGGAATCCAGTGATTTATGTTCACTCTGTACTCTGTTCTATGCGTGGATCGTCTCCTCTGGCGGTCCATCAAAGAAAGGGTGAGGGGTCAGCGGGTCTAATGGTGTCGAGCGGGGTCGGGGGAGACACCACATCAAAGAAACCTTGCGGTCGGGAATGGAGGTGGTACTAAATATCGTGTCTAATGTTACCGTGACTAATGTGATGACAGGAGTCGGGCAGAGACCTCTGCACCAATCTATATGCGCTATCAGATGTCTGGGAAATAGGCTTTATACAGCCTATTGATATAACCGTTCGTCTTCAATATCCCCCACCCGAATCATATGGATACCATTCGGTGTGGGATATTCTTACAAGTTGGTGTTGCTACAAGAAATGGATTTGTATCAGACTTTGGATTTCCACCCTTTAATTCTAAATATTCTCTCCCATCAAGATAACATTGGAAGAAGACCCGTTTATACAGCTGTACCCAATTTGTGATGAAGAATATTTTCTTTGCCACAAATAGATAGCCCAGTCGCATCCTTCAATTTTTAGTGGAACTACTAAAAGTTGGACAGGCGAGGCCAATAGAAACGCATGAGACCGCGTGTACTGGTAGTTGTCCGACTGATTCAATTTTTGGTCGTGGGACAGTTGCGTCTTTGCACAACTCTTGAAACTTCCCACCTTAGTCACGTCTGTTGCATAGTTGCACAATGTTTTATTCCATCTTCAAGTGCGCCCGCATATACAACTTTTAGTTGTAAAACCCGAAAATCGATAGTGCGCGGCTGGCGTAACAGTAAATTCTTCACCAATTAACAAAGTGAATATTTCACTTTTATTTAGTTACTCCTATCAAACAACTCATTAGATTTACATAATGAGAGCACTAGCATATTACAACTTATGTCCTTACTAATATGGCACGTTGCAGGGCAGATAGCTTATTTTGGTTACTGGTTGTCTTTCAGCACCTGGAGATCCACCTCTTTTGACACATGTAATCGCCTACTGTGGGCTTAACTCGAATTCTGCCGTGCGTCATTAAAAGAAGCGTTTCCACACTCCACCCGCATGCTGAACTTCTGATTTTTCTTTTCCCCCTTTGCATAACTAGTCGTCCTATTGACCTGGTATTGTCTGCCGACTTTCGCCTGAATTCTCGCATGGAGAGAGAGAGATGTCAGTATATGGGTTAAAGTGAGTGTAGTTTCGAGCTTTAATGACGATACAGATGTGTTAATTTACGAAGGGAATTGACTTCCTGAGATCGGAATTCTTCGAAAGGCTTATTTCTAAATCTTTTTCAATGTAGCATAATGATGAATCATCACTACTTACAACTTTCTGGCGTTTTTATAATCACTCACTATGACCTGTTAGACACGGATGATTAATTAATTTCCTTTGAAATGTTATTTGTTATGACTGAGCAGTCCAAAAATTACATCACACGTGCTTATTATGGTTTATCTAAGAAAATAGTTTTCTCTTTAATATTTTTGGAAAAAAGTTTTCAGTTGTTTTAGATATTATTTTAGATTAGTTACCTTAGAAAGAGAATGTAATCCGAGATAATCTCTCTATATAAAACAGTTCCGTAACTGACTGATTGACTGACATACAACGCACAGTCCAAACCACTGGACCTAAAGGGCTGAAATTTTGCATGGCGATTCTTCTTATAGTGTAGGGGTGCACTAAGAAAGATTTTTTTGAAAAATTCTTCTTAGATTTTTTTAAATTAAATTTTTAAGCTGTTTTAGTAACTTTTATTAAGTTTTCATTTAAAATAATTTGAGGCTTATAAAATTTATATCACAAGAAAGTTCATAAAAATTTCTTTGTAATAAAATCTTTTTCGAATCTTTACCCCCATTTTCTGATTTTTGGGGAATTTTTTAGAATTTAATTTATTAAATGCTGGTCACGTGAGGTCTTTTTCTGGTACTTTAAATAAATTTATCGTCATGGGCATAACAACGAAATAGACAAAAAAAAATTTTTTTCTCGCTAACGCGGCAGACGATTGGACATTATCCAAAAAAATATTAAAATACAGCAAAAGATATGTTCCTCAAATTGTACTATATTAACTGTACTATATTCTTTAGTATGTCCTATTAGATTTAATTTGAATATTTTCTTCTACATTATTTTATCTATAAATATATCCCTTACGAATTTTTTATAAATATATTTTTTGTTATTTTTTACATCAATTGCATATATTCATGGTCGTATTTATTATAAATATATATATATTTGGCATTAATTACATGCATTAATCGTTGTATTTAATTTGAATGTACTCCGTAGCAAAGTGCGGGTTTTCAGCTAGTATTCAATATACAAGGTCAAGTTAATTTGTACATGCTTTTGAATAAGTACACTGTCTGGAAACATCGTCAGCCTGCTTAGAGTAAAGTGGTTTAAAGATGGTTTCAGAAAACCTGAAAAAGGTATAGGAAAAATTCTTTCTCTAACAACTATACAAATATTTATCAAAATTACCGTAGTAAGGGTTCGTAAATTTTTATTCATACAGAAATCAACTCGCGGATAAAATTCAAAATTTGATTAACTTAATGCAAATTATTAAGTTCACAAGTTTATTTTATCTGAGAAGTCAATTCAATGTTAGATGTTTGTCTCGAATGGAACAGCTCCTGTAATGATTTCGTATTCATATATATCCGTCAGCTATACCATTTTTTTTCATGAAGAATTATTCAAGTTTTAAAATATGAAGAGTATAAATTGTTAGTTTCCTCTCTGCATTTACAGTATTATTATCTCTTGTTTGTCTCCCTCTGAATCACCGCTGCGTATTTTTAGATAAACTTCCTACTACAATTCATTTTTCAAGCGTATTTTCATTCTAACTGGCTATTTTGATTGCTTCATTACAAATTTAGATATGATTTAAACGAAGAGGATGTTTCCCCATGTTATCATCTTCCAAATACAAGTAGTCCCGCTTCAAGGCCAGTGGCTTTTAGTGAATGAAGTTGAACTTTTACGAGCGGGCTGGTAATTCCAGAAGTACGCAGTAAAAATAATATAGGTCTCTGTTCAGCTCGGAACAAAACGTGAAATAACGGAACGAGTTCTTTTGGTCGGCTTTTCAACGAATCCCGTTGAATCCTCGAGGGTTGTTTCGTAAACGTGCTTCTGAAAGCTCAATGGATAATTGTTATCCTTTTCAGGCTTAACTGGAATGCTGTCTTATTTTTTAACTTACGTATAACTAATTATAGTTATTGTAAGACCCAGCAACGTGTGAGTAGACTCCTGAGCTAGTCGTTTCCTTTTAAATAGTTATTATTGGAATGAATTAAGGGGTCTTCAACAATAGTTACACTTGATATTTATCCATAATATGGTTGCTAATACTGAGCTATAATGCCAGTGAAAGTCTGTTAATGCACCTGAAATACGATCTGCGTTAATAATACAGGTGAAGCCTAAGGCTACTGTGTATTAACCCTATTGGATTCGTTCTCCTAAATGTTAACCTATGGAGAAAATGTATCCAAGGATTGCCGATTTGGATTGAAAGATTTTTAAAAAAATGAATGAAAAATTTAAAAAATGATAATATTTATTAAAAATGATCATTAATGAATCACTGTTTTGATACAGAAATAATCGGTAATCTTCTGTTGACGTCATGCCGATTTCAAAAACATGCTATGAATTTCTTTGTCCAATACATCAAATGACTCTTTCTTCCACTGTTTGTGAAGACAAAAACTTATTAATAACACTCATCGCTGCTGTAGCATCTGAGATGGTTTGGATTTTGTCATTCATGTTGCTCCTCTTCATCAGCATCAGATGCAGAATCTTCGATTTCAGAATGATTCATTTTAATTTCTTCCACAATATCTTCATCAGTCGGATTTTCACATTGATGACTTCATCATCACATGTTTCAAACAACTGCATGTCACAATCTGAGAATGATGAAATTTTGTGCTTTTCTATCCACATCGCGATAAGTAAGTCTTCATCATCATCTTCTTCAACATTCTTTGCTTCTTCAACATTCGTTTATCTTAAACATTCTTAAAAAGTTTTAAAAAAAAATTCAGTAGTCGACGGAAAAAAAAGGTTCGTTATAGCCGATTTTTAAGATTTTGGAAGTTTGCTATAAAAGGATAAATTAGCATTAAATACAATAGGAAAACGGCGGGACCAAAATTTTCGTTCGGTATATCCGGGAGTTATATACCGGGTTCGCTATAAGGGGGTTCGACTGTATTGGCAAACACTGTTTAGTACGATTGTGCCGTTATGAAGAGGAAAATTTCAATCTGTATCGTGACGAGAGAAACGCTCTATTGTTTCGTAACGTTGCTCTACCATACACACACTCACTACACGGCAGTTTTCATCTCTTTTTATTTGTTCGGGAACTTTACGTCTTTGTGTTCACCCGTATCTTATGAAATGGGTTCAATTTCATGTGAAAAATATAGACGTTGCGTGTTTACATCGGTTGACATCACGTTATCCGCACTAAAGTGCGTACTTTTGTGTTTGAGAAACTTTTTGGAAGTGTTTTTTTTTTTTTTTCTGTGTGAAGTTGAGTTATCACTTTTTTTTTCTGTAAGGCATTGGCTGTATATAAAAGGAAGTTAAGAAAGATCTAATCTAAAATATTTCGCTCTCTCTGGTATCTTATTCTTTTTGAATTAATGCCTTTTTAAATCCTTTTTTTTGTTGGCCTGGTTATTTTGTGCGGTTTTTTATACATTTTCTATACATGCGCATTTTTTGTACATGCCTGGTTGGAGACAGGTAGAAAAAAATAAACATGTGCGATGGATATTTTTGTGTGCCCCGGACATGTCAGGTATACTATTATTCGTGCCCTGAAGTATGGCAAGACCATGATATTCTTAAACCTCTATTTTTTCTTAAGGTGAAGAATCAGTTGACCTCGAAAATCTGTAATTCCCATAATAAGTTATAGGAAATATTCCTCTCAGTATTTTTCTATTCCTAGATTAGAAAATGCATATTGTTTAATTCTGTTTTCTGTACTTTATTGTAGACCCTTCAGCGCAATGCGCGCGTTTTTCAAATTCTTTTAATTTTTAATTTTGAGTTTTTTTTAAAAATTTAAATTTGCAGTGACAAACATCATTAATATAATGCCCTGTAAAAAACTTACTACTTAAAAATTAAAACTTTAGAAATTATACGTTCTGTATATAATATCTACATCCATATGGGGATAAAAAAATCTCAAAATGTGTGCTAATCTAAGATTTGAAAAGTGCGGACAGGAAAATTTCTCACAGTTTAACATGGGGATTGAAGGATTCCATTGTCACCTGATTCACTGCCGTAATTTGTTTAAGTTAGGTTGTAAAAAAAGATAAAATGAAAGTCAATGTAACACTATCCTTATTCGGAGAATCAGAGAGCTCAAATGTGTTTAAACTAGAAGTTTCAATAAGGCAACTGCATGTTACTGCTTTTGTGACCGTAGTTTTCTCATAGTAGAATCTTAAACTTCAAACGACAGTTTTCTCTTTATAAAAAATTTTAAAAATGCATCTCTCCGAGTAGCTTTACGCTTACTTAAAGAGAGACATCTGGGGAGAATTAATGCTTTAGAAACGGGGATAACCGTCAGCGAGAAAAAGACTTAAGCTTAATTTTGAGTTTTTTTATGTAAGTAGTTCTCGACAAGACTCAGCGAATAGGTTTCAAAGCGGAAATTTTCCGGGAAAACCGAATATTCGGAGTAGTATTCAGGCCAGGTTTTTTTTATTTCTGAATATCTGTTCTCAGGACCGTTCCCAATATTTTGCAAGATCTAGTTATCTCCGTAAGAGGGAAAGTGGTAATGCTATCTAATAGTTGGTGACATGAATCATGTTCGGTGAACAATGAACAGGATCAAATATCCTCTTGTCAAGGAACTGTGATTAATCCTTTCTCAAGCCTTGCCGCATTTCAACGGCCTGGTTAGAAAAAAAAATTGCTTATTTTGAAATATATCGTTATTCTAAATCTCTTTTCATTATGGAATATAATGTATCATTGTCAAGCTTTCGCAAAAATATTACGTGATCGAAGACGTTTAAAGACTGGATAATAAAAATTAAAAAAAAACAATTTTTCATTCAGTAATTAACATCTGTATGTATGTTTATACGTGTGTGTGTGTGTGTCAAAGCGCATTTCACCTTTTCATGTTTAGCTAGCTTTATGTTCGTGGCACCATTATCTTTTGTTTTGACCTTTCTAATACGCGGTGTAATTAACTTTCAGAAGATCATATTTTAATTCATCAATAAGTTTGCATAGGAAAAAAAACAGTTCTATTGACCTTATTTAAGATCGTGATTGAGAAACGATTATTATCAAGTAACGATAAATCCCTTGTAGTAATTCCCGATTCCTTTAAGATCGATACATTTTGGATAATGTTTCGGGTTAGCACTGCGATAACTTAAGAGAGTAAAAAAAATTATCCAAATACTGTAATTTTCCTTTTAAGTAGTATGTAATTTACAGGAATTTTTTTTTTACATAATAACCACCAGAGGTCATGCTCTATTAAACACAGTTTATGCATTATAGAGAAATGATTTAATGATTTGATTTAATGTCTTAAGTTCATGGACGTTTGAAAGTTGCTTGTTTATAATAGTAATTGATGATTTGTTAAAGGAGGGTAATTCTTAGGTAAATATCATATATAACTTGTAATTGCATCAATAATGGACACCCCGAAGTTTATAGAATGTAATTGCACATTATATTACTATATGCTTTTTATTTATTTTAAATAGTAAAAAAATCTATTGAAGTGAGAGTTAATAAAGTGCTTTATTTGGTGTTACTTGCGCATGGCTCCGTTTATGAATTGGTGCCAAAAGTATTTTACCACAGAGACGTATAAGTAATTCTTTCATGCCACGCAGAAAACGTATATAAACATATGGGTGCTAAAGTATCTATATATCCATCTGTTTATCTATAAATAATTTTTTAAGACACTAATAAATTGTACTTAAACAAAAAAATATGCATTGCGTGATAGAAGTACTAACAAATAACTCCGTCATAAAGAATTAATTGAACTTACTGCATCTCTTTTCCGTAAAAAATATTTTTTAAAAATTCAAAGTCATCTATTTATATTCTCTGTTTTACTCTAATTTATTCTTTTCCTGATCTAGAAATTACGAATTCAATTATTCACATATTTCTAGACTTCCATGTGTTTTCCCTCTTTTCGGTAGCCGAATGGCTAGGTCTCTGGCTTTCGGTACCAAAGTCTGTGGGTTCGAGTCCCACTCTTGGCATGGATGTTTGTAGCCGTTCGGAATCGGCTTTAAGCAGTAGGTCCCGGTCTTAATTAGCCTTCGCGTAGCAAAAAAATGGTCCATAGAGCCCCAAACCAAAAACCATCTTTTCGGTGACAATTTCTCATAATTAAACTAGTAAATTCACAATATTAAACACACAATTCATATAAACGATATGCATTACCAATAGTTTTTTTTCTGATCTCAAATCTTCCTTAAATAATCTACTTTTAAAAATAAATATATTATTTTTATACGTTAATCTAATCTGAATAATTATGCATTGTCATCCTATACTACTTGCAAAATGGTAAAATGAAGCATCATCCTTTTTAACCCACTGTAATAGTTCAACTTTCTACAGTGCATTCAATCCTGCGATTTGCGAATTCCTTGTTTACTCTTAACAGAGCACTATTTTTCAGGCTCAGCTTTTGCGGGTGTGTCTATGACACTAATCCATATTTTAAAACATTTTCCCACCGCAGTGCATAGCCACAGGGATATTAATCAAGTACTGTCTTTTCTTAAACATTGAGCCCCCGATTTATTCTTGTAGTGGCTATTGATGACGATATAAGAATGAATGATAAATATTTTTTACTCTTTTGCTAATCATCAGTGTTACACTTAAGTCTTATTTTTGTTAATTAGTTCGTGTCTAATCTAATTTGTGTTGAATTATTCGTAATTTATTTTTGTATTATCTTAACTGATTTGTATCCAATCTGCTGAGTTGTATCTAATCTGCTTAAATATCGCCGTTAATGACTGTATTCCGATCCGATCTGGGACTTAGTTATTTCTTGTTTTTCTTTCGTTCTGGTTTTAGCTACATTCCTATGTTTTATGTTGGCTATATGTGCGCACATGTTATACATTGTTTCAGTGGCGTAGCGAGCATAACTGGCGCCCGGGGCACGATACCTTTGTGGCGCCCCCCCCCCCCCCCCCCCGCAAAACATATAGTAATATAATATATAGACCTTATATTGGCGCCCCCCCCGAAAAACATATAATATAATATATAGACCTTATATTGGCACCCCTCCCCCCGAAAAATATATAGTAATATAATATATAGACCTTATATTGGCGCCCCCCCCGAAAACCATATATAAATATAATATATAGACCTTATATTGGCGCCCCTCCCCCGAAAAACATATAGTAATATAATATATAGACCTTATATTGGCACCCCCACCCCGAAAAACACATAGTAATGTGATATATAGGCCTTATATTTGCGCCCCTCTGCAAGTGGCGCCCGGGGCATGATAGACCCCCCCGCCCCCCCCCCCCCCTCGCTACGCCACTGCATTGTTTATACTTTTTCCACTTTTTAATCTGTGCTAATGCGTTTTCCCAATTAGCACCTTCGGGACTAGTCGCAGTGATCACGACATATAAACAACCAGGGTACAAGAATATGCCTAATGACCATATTTATGCCAGGAATCCGACTGCAGTCAGAGGTACAATCATATGCTGCTCTCGTGCTGTGTGCTAGTTAGTCTCGACTTTTCGACCGTTTTGCTCTAATGAAACATGCATTCTCATTCTTCTCGTACCGTAACAGGCACTTCTAAAAGACACTCCTCCTCTCACCTAAGGTATCTCGGTAATAGAAAGAACTAACGAACTTAATTACATTCCCGACTACAATGCAAAGGAACACCAGAAGGAAGGAAACAATTAAATGAAAACTGGGCCAATTAGATATTCGCCTGGAATTGCAAGGAGGGGAGGAAAAATACCCCTGCTATCACCGGTGATGGAAACGCGAGAACTGCAAAAGAATGCTATTTGTGTTTTCCTCCGTTGTAGCATGTCTGCGGCGATACAACATCGGGATAACAAACTGGAATCCGTACGTGTTGGGGAGATTGCAGAGATCTCGGATTGCAAATGACATAGATTTGGCTTGCTTTAAAGAGTTGTAATTTGGAGTGACAGGAGCAAGAATGAGACAGATGTTGTGTTGAAAGTCGTGAAAAGGGGCTGGGAATAGTAAAACTCGTTTGTAAGACATAATACCTCGGTTTTCAAGAGTTAAAAAAGAAAAAAAAAATATGATCTGAAATTAAATCGTTGTGTTAACTTTTTTATTGATGGTGATAGGTTGAAAAAAAAAAGAATTTTTTTTCCTAACCGTGAAATCGCACATTAGTACACACTTAAATCAGGAAATCAAATTTCAAGGTCTACGTATGATTAAGTTAGCAGGATTTAGGTAAAAAATAAATAAATAAATAAATAAATAAAAAAAACCTTCAAAGTAGTCTGAGAGGGAAGGGGGGGGGGGTGAGCTTATGATCAGCCATTGTTTTGTAGTCTGAAATATTAGTTTAACTTCGCGAATTCATCTGTTGCTCACAGGGAGAGAAAATTAAATTAAAATATTAAAATATAAGTCCAACTCATTGACGATAAGCAAGTAGTAACACTTGGTTGAAAATAAAGCAGTCTAAATATTTCATACATATTAATATACTATTAAAAATAATATACTTTTGAAAGCTTATTCTAAAGAATTTACTACGGGATTATATTTTAGTAGTAAAAATTTTAAAATGATTTATTTGCTATGAAGAAATTTCATTTCAAAATTTTTGGACCGGAGAGGCCTTTGACCTCATCGACATCCCCCTATAATGTCCATGAATGACACTTGTAGACAGTGCCAAGACTCTTAATATTACGTTGAAATTTGATCTTTACATTTGTTTCATCTTTCGTTTCAAAGTTCTTGACGAAGGCAGAAAAAAGGACATTGCCACTTTCGTAAACATCCGTAAACAATTTTATGCAATATATTTATAAATGTATATCAGATGAGGGAGAGTAAATAAGTGATTGTGAAAAAGGTGCGCATTTAAAAATTTGGGATCTCTGAATGCAAAATCACATGAGATAAATGAGCAGTATGACATCTGAAAAAGTGTCTTCAGGGGAATATTAACTATAATAGGAATAATAGGAAGTGGTATAATAGGAAGACCACCCAAATTGAGTTTGAGCACGATAAATAGATATTTGAGAAACAAAAATTATTCATCTTTTTTAAAGAGATGGTTTCCAAAGAAGTGAACTTTTGTGTATGGATGGGCCAATATTTGCAGTGCCTTTCAATATTCTAAATTCCACTTAAACGGGAACTAGTAGCTGCACCTTGTCCGTTAAAAATCGATTGACTTGAGCTGTGTTTTAAGTTTTGTAATTGTATGAAGGGAAAATTCCAAGTTCATTTGTTTTGCTTCTAATTTTATGAGCATTGCAGCAAAAAAAAAAAAAAAATTTAGTTCAAAATTTTGCGTTTTTTTTTTTTAACTTACTAACATTTTTCCTTTTTGCCCTGAAAACTGTTCTTAAAAAAAGATCATTATGAGGATTAAAAATTTTGAAATTTTGTTTAGTAAATAAAATTTAAATTTACCGCTTTCTAAGCCTTTGATTTATCCTCAGAACCGATCACCCTATTAGCCAAATTTTTTACCTTTTGTAAACAGGAAAGGTTTCAAAGTTATTTATACCTCCTTTAAGTGTATATAAAATTTTTAATCCTAAAACATCTAATTACTTTTGAAGCCAAAAAAATTTTTTTTTTCAAGAGGAATTGGAGGTCCAGAAAAAATAATTTTTTAAAAATTTTGCTCAAAATCAAAAATACCGTAGTCACTTTGGTGAAAAAGGGACAAAGGTAGAAAAATTCATCGAGACAACTCGCATAGGATTTTAGATATGGGCTTTCTCTGACGGTAAGTTGTGAAAAACTTTTTTCCGAGATAAAATTGTCTTAAAATACAAAGCTAAAAGCAGGGTATGCATAGACTGTAAAAGATAATAATGTTGTGCCTGACGTTGGAATCATCGTCAGAACATGAGGCTTACGTTCTTGCCCGGTTCTAGGCTTAGGCAGAAGAGGCTACAGCCTTAGGAGCGCAATGATTTTAGTGTGCCAACATCGTAAAAAAAAAAGTAATTAAGTAGTAATTATTGTTGCTATGATTTTTAATAACTGATATACTTTTATGCTTATATAATTTAAGATTTTTTTCTTTGCTTTGTTTTTGCAAAATTATTGCATTTACTATTATACGCTTATTTTATAAGTATAATTTTTAATATCTTATTCAAGAATTTTTTGCTTAATTTTCGAATAATTTGTTATATACCTGTTGTAAATATTTGTAAATTTAATTTTATGTAAGATTTTTTCAATATGTTCTATTGTAACACATGTCCTTTTTGTAAAATTCTTAAAGCTTAAAATTTAAAAAAAAAAAATGGGTGCTGAAAACCAAACTGGCTTGCGCCACATACCCTCGAGCCAACCCTGTTTGCATTATTTGGTCTCAAAAATTGTAAGGTTTTATTTTAATCCAAGATAGTAAAAATGTGGTTTTAATGAGCAATTTGTGTCCTGGACCCTTTTAAATCAAATGATATTATAATTTAGCGACACACTGTATATTTTTTATAACTAACTAGTTATGAAGATAAGTTCCCATTGTCCTGAAACTGCATAAATAATGTTAGTCTAGCATTGTGTTTTCTAAATTATGTTTATTCTGTAGAGTGGTTATGAGAAAACCATTCATATTTTGTAATTCAACAGTTCTTGAAAATCTGGCGTTTTAACAAGGGGCAGCTGGAATGTCTCAGTCAGACCTTGGACTTGTCTCATCAAAAAATCCATGTTCTTTTCACTCCTGAAATTATGTACTTTCAGTATCAAAATGCACGTCCTCTATCACTTCAGTGAATTGTCCCTTTTGTAAAATTCATAAAGATTAAACATTTTAAATTAAAAAAAAAAAATTGGTTCTGAAAAACCAAACTGGCCTGCGCCACATACCCTCGAGCCAACCCTGTTTGCATTATTTGGTCTCAAAAATTGTAAGGTTTTATTTTAATCCAATATAGTAAAAAATGTGGTTTTAATGAGCAATTTGTGTCCTGGACCCTTTTAAATCAAATATTATAATTTAGCGACACACTGTATAATTTTTGTAAGTAACTAGTTATGAAGATAAGTCCCCATTGTCCTGAAACTGCATAAATAATGTTAGTCTAGCATTATGTTTTCTACATTATGTTTATTCTGTAGAGTGGTTATGAGAAAACCATTCATATTTTGTAATTCAACAGTTCTTGAAAATCTGGCTTTTTAACAAGGGGCAGCTGGAATGTCTGAGATATCCTAGAATCTTGATTTCCGTACGATTTGCTATCTCAGTCAGACCTTGGACTTGTCTCATCAAAAAATCCATGTTCTTTTCACTCCTGAAATCATGTACTTTCAGTATCAAAATGTACGTCCTCTATCACTTCAGCGAATTTCAGCGTGGTTTCACGAGATCCGTCATTGTTCCGTACTTTTCTCTCAACACCCCGGTTTTTTTTGGTTTTTTTTGTCTCCCATTACATCAGCCGCTTCTACGGAATCGCCCTCCGCGTATAAGGCCAGCGGATAACATCGCGGCGTTACGGGCTAAGGTTTGCATAACTCCTTCCTGTCGTCCCACTGACGATGACGTTACTTGACTTTGTGAGCCTTGTCCCTTTGTTCCGAAGTTTTCGTTGTTTTCTTTCAGCTTTGCCGGAGCTTAGTGGGATGGATAAGGAGTGTTGCTTGAAGTTTGGTGCGCCTTCGCCACTTCTGAATGCCTCGTGAGTTTTTACTGTCATGTGATGACGGATGACTATTTTTTGGATTAAGTCGGGATAAAAAATGGTAAGTAGTGATTTGTCCTCAGCCGTCTAGCTTCTGAAATAGATGATATAAAAATTAAGTGTTGCCGGTGTAAAACGTGTTTTGCCTTTTCTCCAGGAGGGTTCATTCATAACCCTTTTTTATTATTCTTCTCATATTGTGGAGTGACATCTCTCTCATAATTCATGAGCTCTCTGTTTTCATGATAAATGTCTATACCTTGGGAATAGTTGACATTTACCTGGTTAGGCTGGTTGTTTTTCGAGTGCTACGGTCATATTATGTAACACCAAATCTCTGTTTAAATCTTCAATGATTATTAGATTTTGTTTACATAGATTTTTGTCACGGAGATTGACAACATAAGAGTACGCACTGGTCTGGCATGGGGTGTATTTATGAATCAACACAGACTTAAGTTAAAAAAATTAAGTTTATTCCGAACTTCAAAAACATTTAAAAATATTAAAAGCAATAACTTAAAACAATTGTATAATCAAAATAATATCACACAGAGACTTCTAACACACGAATCTCACTAGCTCGTGAGTTCAACTGTGTGTGCAGCTAGCGGCACCTTTGCTCTAACTCGAGCGGTATTTATACAAGCAAGTAACATAACATTGACATATATATTTGCATAAAATACACTGGAAAGGAAAAATAACAAACCATGGGGAAAATAAATGGAAAAACCCCATTTCTCAGATGTATGACGTCAAAGGTGCCGTGACGCCATTACTTGTTAGGTAATAAGTGCTACGGCAGTCTAAAACGATAGCATGAATGTCGGAAAGTAATACAAGTAAATGATCTAATAAACTGAAGTTTAGATAGCCCTTTTAAGGTTCATTTTCCTAACAATTTTTAGCTCGCCCAAGTCTCCGGTTAGGAATATCACACTCTCATTATGTTAACATGCAATAAAATATCATAAAATATACTGAGTATTAGATAACTTGCATAGTTTTTCTTTCCAACCGTCGAGAAAGAGGTTTATCATGTATTGAGAACTGAAGTTATAAGTTGGTTCACTTATACAGTGCCCGTAATTGAAAGGAACCAAGGATTCTCGAGGATGTGGTGCGAATGTCTTCAATGACATGCGCACCGCATTGGCCAACAGCAACAACAGCAGCAGTTTGTTTACAGTTTAGAATTTTTTTTCTGTATATGTTAATGCTCATGATCAGTGTCTTAAATTTATATCTGCTTTTAAATTTTTATTCAATATTGAAAATTCGTACATTTGCCGGTGTTCGAACATTTCATCAACACGGTGTCACACCAAACAATAGAATACGCTTGTTGCGGCAAACTGTCACGGGAGAAAATCTAAAATGTTTAACAAATTAATGTAGTTTGATTATCATAGCGGTTATTAAGATGATTTGGATAAAGTATTTCGACCGCTTACTCTTTTTACGAATTCTAGACTGATATAACACCAACGTGAAGTGTATACAATTTGTTCCTTCTTCTCCTTAACTTTACCTTTGAAGATTATAACGCCAGCCATGTAGTTCCTTTGTTACCCAATGTTTCTACTGAAGCTTCAGTGGTGTTCGAAGTCTTATAATACGGATGAAACTCGCCTATTTTAAATATTTTATATATGCCGACGGATACTTAATCTTGTCTGGTTTTAGTAATTTCAATGGTTCGTGATTAACATAAAATTATTAAACATCTTAGTGCAAACAGGAATGAAAAATTATTAAAATGAAACGAAGCTCTCATTGATACAAAGAAAAGAGTAATGCCTTAAAATTTTCCTGAAGTGAACATTCAGTTCAGATTTTTAATATATATATAGAAGCATTTTTCTTAGGGAGACGTCTATCGTTAAATACATAGTCCTATTAACGTTCTGATCAAAAGCATGTTTTAAAATTTATTACATTAAATATAAGTTTTCAGAGGAAGTGCTCAAATATGTATTTTATTTTATTTTACAAATGTCCTTTGAATAAACTCAACAAACATGCATATATTTATGACTTATCTCGGTCGATAGATGAATCTTATTTTGAAAAAGCTAGCATTAGTTACAGGTACAACTAAACTTTCTTGATTAATAAATGCTTCAGCTGTCAATATGTTGGAGGACCGTTATGTATTAAAGTCCTAGAAATTTGGTTTGGTGAGCTACGGTCAATTTTTGCTACACGAGGGCTAATTAGACCGGGACCTACTGCTTAAAGCCGATTCCGAACGACTAAAAACGTCCATGCAAGAGTGGGATTCGAACTCACAGACTCTGGTACCGAATGCCAGCGCCCTAGCCATTCGGCCATCATCCGGCCCCTATAAATTTGACTATTGCATACAATCTAGTCTTGAAAATAGCAACAATATGTAATACAACGACCTTAAATCGATAGTTTAAAAATCAAAGAGATTATTTTACTGTATACTTTAAAATTTATAAAAAATGTGAAGCTTGATTAAAAAGTTTTATTCTAAAATTGGTATTTTTTGTATCCGGTACCACAACTAAGTTTTACAAGGATTCAATAGGGTTGATGTTCTGAATCCCCAGTTTTGAGAAAGAACAACAAAATGCAAATGTATACAGTATATAGAAAAATGTAAAAGAAGAACTCAACAAATTTAAACTTAAATCTTAAAGTCTACAATATTTTGGAGTTTATAGAGATATACTACTTTTACAAAATGTGGTTCCACACAACAGACTAGGTTAAAAAAAATTAGAATGATTGTAATATATTACTAGATTGAAATAGATGTATAAAGTTATTTTGCAATATTTCTATTCTTGCCCAACCCCTCTCCTTCGTTTTAGAGTCTTTGACCCGCCTGCACCTCCTTAGTTATGATGTAACTTGTAGTCTTATGGTCTGTGCCTCGCTGAAGTCGGAGGTTCTCACACCCACTAAAATTGTTAACTTACCCATACTAAAAAAATATCAGTCCAAAGATAGTGAACACCCACGACAGCACCTCGAAAGTTCCATCTGTTCTTGGAAGCTCAGTAATTATTTTCCAATAAAAATTTTTATGCGTTCTGCTGTGGCGGATAAAGAAAGAGAGGCTCACATCTCGGTATTTTCGGGTATTACTTTGTGATAAATTTTTACCTGGAGTTCCAATGCAAGAAACAGCTGTTATTAAACGTTTGAAATTACCTTTTTACCTTCTATAATCAACCTGGAGCATCTTGCGTCTCGACGCCCATGCTATAATCGCAACTCAAATCTAGTTGTGGGTGAGATAATTTTTAACGAAGATCCTTTTCCGTAACTTTGCGTGTAGGTATTGGAAAGCACTTAAAAGCTCATATGGGCGTGGATCCCGGCGACAGGATGTCTGTTTACAATCCACCTATGACCCCCACCCTGAAAATGAAAGTAGAAGTGATGGCAGCCTACGCTCCGTTTGTTTTGGCACTCGCGTCGAATTTTAATGTCGGTAGGTGGCATCGTGGTGCACAAAGATTCTTGAGAAAGTGACTGGCACCCACTTTTATTCCAGGAACGTTGGCGAAACAAGGTTACCAGAAATTTGGTTCTTTAGGGAAATATCGAGAAGGCTGAGAGTTTTTTTTTTATATCGCAATGAGGACAAGGTTGAGTAGAAAGGTAGCTTTAAATGGCCAGAATACCTGTTTTATAATGAGAATGGTCAGTGCGTTTGTAAATATTTTGAAGACAGATGGCGACTGAACTTTTATGGATGTTACTAACTGCTGATACATCTCCTTCTGGCTAAGGACTCTTGTAAACAATTTATGAATGTGTTTTCTAAGTAGTAGTGAATTATTTCCCTGTAGAGAAAATATGCCATTAATTTTTCCTCCACAAAGCATTCAATTGTTTCTTTAATTTGGAGCCAAAAATTTACCGACGTGTTAAAAGTATTTTTGTTGAAAAAATAAGTATCATTAGTTTGAATCATGGTAATTTATTGAATAACGCATTAGAAAATTTTTGCAATAGCTAAGTATAAATCTTAACAAGCTATT
Organism: Dolomedes plantarius; assembly: GCA_907164885.2. Classification (NCBI taxonomy): domain Eukaryota; kingdom Metazoa; phylum Arthropoda; class Arachnida; order Araneae; family Dolomedidae; genus Dolomedes; species Dolomedes plantarius. The sequence goes on from OU015496.1 coordinate 185,343,365, forward strand.
TCTTACTGAAGGTAATTTGATATATCTTTACTATTGGTACATTTTATATTTATAAAAACCGTAGCAATAGCATTAAGTTAAAAAAAATATTTCGTGAGGTTTCAAGCCCCCGCAAAATTTTGGAATCAGACTTTTCCTCTGATTATATAGTAATTTAATTCAAGGAACTCGCTCCGCCTTCTTGAATATAAACGTGTACTGAAGAGCTATATATATCGGTTTAGTATACTTCAATCTTATGTCAATCTGAAACTGAATAATATCTGTATATAGACAATAACAGGTCATTCTGCGAAGCGCTCGCAATTTTAATTGGAGCCTTAGTAAAGATGGTTAAGGCTTAAAACTAAAAGTAGCAAAATAAACATGAGAGTTGCAGACACTATGGCCAAAACGTCACTTTAATTATGGACTGGAGGACCTTTGTCTTAGAACTATAAAGCATGGTACCCCACTCCTTCCCTCTAGACATTTTGTAGTGGTCATATTAAATCATGTTGTCTTTGAGTTGCTTTCACCGCATTGTTTCCTGATTGTTATGGCACAAACTGCAGGATGATGGCCAATCTTGCACTTGCAGCTTCCTTTGTCTTATTAGCTTTTTTTTTCTCACCAAAATCTAGTAAGTTTTTGGTGTTTTTTCACCCTGTCGTTATCTTTCTTTTTTATCAAAGTATTCTTTTTTATCCAATAGGGTTTCTCTCGTCCAACAAAATTTTATGCAAACTGTTTGTAAATTTTACTGCGAAATTATTATATAATTGCATTATTATATAATTACACTCTATTTCTTGGTATATTTAACCTAGGGGCTCTATTTTTTTTATTTTTAGCATGCCCTAGTAGATTTTGCGCCCTAACTCATGTAAACGAAAACCACACAGGACGATGGTCAATAGGCTTGAACCTAGTTTACAGGACCACTCTGCTGGTTTGAATTTTATGACAGGTATGGATGTTTATAACCGTTTGGAATGAACTTTAAGCATTAGATTCCGTTCATTTATTCTATCGTGTTGCAAAAGATCATATCTCCCCCAAACCAGCCAAACCTAAGTACAATGTTGTGCCACTGGCCACCAGATGGCTTCGTTTCTGATGGTCAACTTTATGTTGCTGCAAAGTAGGTTCACTAAAAGCATTTATGTATTTTAGCCGTGGATGGGTAAACAAAACCGCAATGCAGCAAAATGATTAATTATATCTATACCAATAATTCACATATGTGCTTAGTAACACATATACTTAGTGCTTAGTAACACATATACATGTGCTTAGTCACATATGTGCTAGAGTAGAACAAATCATGATGTTCTACTCTAGATATACAAGAAACTGACAATTGTAGGTAGTTATAGCTAGTACGTTTTGTAGAAACATTGTGCTTACCCTCTAGCATCACAAATTTATAGCATTACGAACATTAAAAACATCCCGTTTGTTATAGATGACTATGACCTCACCCCGTTGTCTTTCGCTGACAAATTTTAATTTTATTCCATTATATTCGTAATATGAAGGGTTACAGCCTTTCATTTTTGCTGAAACGGATGATGCGTAAAGTGTGCTGGCTGATTGAGTTACCAGGAACTTTCGTGAGATCCCCCCCCTCGATAGTACTGTAAAGAATCGTATGATTGGAATAATGGTTTCGATTTCCGTGCCATGGGATGCGCAGAAAAATGGGGGGAAAAAGTCAGCTAGATTTTGTCTACGTTTTCATCAACAATGGCGGTTATTTTAAAGAAAAAATATAAGATAACTGATCGCAAAAATTCTTTCATTTAAAGAAAATATAAAACATCTGGCGTTTTCTCGTGTTTATCACAGATCTATCTCTCAGAGACAATACAATTTCTTTTTCAATACTTTGAACGGACTCTAGCCGCACCTTCATGGTAAATAAAAACACGTTTGTAGCTTGACATTTGACTTTGCGGCTGTTTGTCAAGTTCGGATGTGTATATTATAGGGTTCTGCTTCCATGCCTGGAATTCTGTAAGTTTTTACATCACTAAAGAACCAGTTTTGACTGGTTTTTGCTATTTAATTTCGTGTGAAATGTTTTCTTTAATGAGCAATGAAGCCACGGGAGATCCCTTGAGATTCTATTCGTTAGATGGGAAACATCTTTACGTTAGGTCACCCACGCAAAATAAAATGTCGTTAAAAAAGAAAGGTATCTTGTTGAGTATTCTTTGAAGCGTAGCACTGCATATTAAGTAAACTTGGACCCCTCCTTAGAAGATTGCTTTGAATTCGCTGAGTTTGAGGTGGTTGAAATAGAGAAAAACAAATCAGTTCGTTAATCGGTATCTTTATGGTTAAAACTGATGATTCCTTGGACTTATCGTTGAAAAGCTGCGAGAAGCATATTGTTTTAACTTTCATGCTATGGAAAATTTATCATCAGGTCAAGAAGTAGCATTCTAAATGCAGACTTTCTAAATTCTGTTAATTACACAGGTTTGCTTCGCTATCGATTTGTATCCTGTCAAACTACTCATAAAAGTGATCTGTACGTCTGAAAATTAATATTTATTAATGGGAGGAGAACTCTAAGTATTTACTATAAGCGCAAAAATTTTTTTAACATTGTTTGATCTTGTTTTCACTTAAACGATATAATTTTCATGGTCATTTAATCTAGTTCATTTTAGTCTGTATGCAACGTCTTGTACAGAATTGATAAGCACCTGTTGTTTTAATCTCCTTTTCATTTAACATTATGCATCATTGTTAAAAAATGTATAACCCTGACATTTTACATTATGCAAGTAGATTTGAAATAACCTAAAAATGAATCTATGCTGATTTTTTAAAACTTTCTACAGGATACATTAGTTCCTTCTGTAATGCGTTCAGATATCAGAAATAAACATAGAAAGGTAGACTTTGCTTAAAAATTTAGCTCTTAAAATGTTAAAATGTTAATTTAATTAGTCTAAACCCTATAAAATGGAGTACATTGTCTGATTAGTCATCTTATGTAAGTTATTACTTAAGTCGATAAATTTGCTGTCGTTATGCTGGCTCTTCAAGTCCAGCAAGGATTTCTCGGTGATTTTAGCAGCTGCAACCCCTTTTAGGATTGCTTTATACATTGTGAAACGTTTTGAAAAGGTTAAGAAATAAGTTAAAGGAGTTTTAGCTATGACGTTAGAAAATATCCCTATCCGTGTCAAGTTTTATGGCTTAAACTCCTTTAACTTATTTCTTAACCTTTTCAAAACGTTTGACAATGTATAAAGCAATCCTAAAATGGCCTGCAGCTGCTAAAATCTCCGAGAAACCCTTGCTGGACCACTTGCAACCACTTGAAGAGCCAGCAGTTACACCTATTATCCTCAAACAATATTTTTGAGATATTCCCTCTTTCTCTAAGAAGATGGGACCTTTGGTGCTTTATTTTTTTTTAAACCACCACCGGCAACTACTCAAGCGTTTTTCCGTCAAAAAAATGTCCCATTCATTGCTTTTATTTTCAACACTCTCGTATAACATGTCACGTACTTAATACTTTTAAACTTTTTATGAATGGCCAGTAAAAAATATTCTTAAATAATAATAAAGTTCAGAATCAGCAAAAAGAAACTAGATTGCCATTCTCTATGTGTAAAAGTAACCCGTGCATTATGTAATATATAATAAATTAAAATAGAGGGTATGTGTGCCAATAAATAATCCCATTTTTTTCCCTTCTTTAAATATTTCTAATATAAATGTCTTTAAATTACCTTTATTCCGATTTTCCATTCTCATACTGCTATTTTATTACGCTGCAGCTGAATATGATATTTCGTTAAAGATCAATCATCTGTCGATAAAAGAAATCGTTGTGAGCTCAATTATATTCTCTCTTCGGCGTATTGGTTAAAAGTAGTGAGGATTTAATCCAGCAAGATGCGTTTGAGTTCAACTCCGTTTCGAACATAAAGATGCCCTAGAGCAGCGGTTCCCAACCGGTGGGTCGCGGAAGGGTTACAGGTGGGTCGCGACTCGATCCTAAAACTATTAAAATGGTCTTTGTGTACTTTTATAATTGTAGTTTTTATCTGCACCTAGGAGCACTTGTTGGTGAGTCTGAAACCACTTGTTGCATATATTGCAAACGTATATCTATTGTTAAATAAATAACTGTTTTGCTACAAAGTGCTTATATTTTGTCAACTATTTTCGAATCAGAACACAAATTGTTTATTAATAATCAATCTGTATCTTCAAAAAAGCATATATATATATATATATATATATTAGGCAATATTTGATGGTAAATTATATATACATAAGGAAGGGATACGATACACATAAGGTATTTTACTCCACCATGGACCGATGGACCGTGGAGGTATTCCGATAAGGAAAGGTGGGTCGCCAGCTGAAAAAGGTTGGGAACCATTGCCCTAGAGTATCCCCTTCCTCTTCTGTTACCTTTCCTTCAAAATTCTAACCGAAGTAAATTGAATAATCAGGTAAACCCGATAATCTCGTGAAAATTCTTTACTAGCTTAAAGTATTAATTTATCTTTGAATCCTGATCGTCTAAGGATGCAACTGACTTGGGGTACTGACGACCGCCTGCTCATCCTCGCTGGATGAGAATTCATGCATTAAATTTTATTCACACGTTTTAAATCATTTCATTAGTTTTCGGAAACTAAGTCTCTTATTTGTAACAAACCGTAAACTTCTCTGAGAAGAAACTGCTGATTATCCAGTGTTACATCATAATAAGTATATATTCCCGAAGGTTTAGAGAAAATGCTCATTCTACAACAGTAAAGAGGATGATACGCATGCATTCTACAGTCTTCTCGGTCACCAAAAATTCTGTCTTCCTTATTTCACTGGCATTAATTTCTGATCAACTGTGAAAGATTATCTTTAAATGTATTATTTTATAAAATCCCATCTGGGTGATATACCCAATGTAGCGTACTGGAAATATGGTCTTTTTTTCCCGAGACCCCACAAGGGCTGAAACACAGCTGCGTGTTTTTCAAGGAATGTGTTGTTCGGTTCCACCAATTCGGAACACGTGGGGGGATTAAAAACCGTTTTCCTCACAGAGACAGCCACTAAAGCTGTCATCTTAACGTTCTGCAATGTAGTAAAGTTCGGCGTCTAAGAAGAAACTGTCAGCCGTTAATCTGCCGGCCCCTCCACCCCTTCTGAAAAATCCAGACATTGGGGAGAGCGGCATAGAACATCGACTCGAGCGGTTGTGATTTTGTGAGGCTCCTGTTTTCTTGGGCCGGAATGAGCCCTGGAGCGCGCACTGTAAATCTGCACGTAAATTAAGTGAAGATGTCGAAAATGTCTAATGTTTAATTTTTTTTTTGTTAATAAATTGTTAAGTTTTGTTTTAAAAATTTGGCCTTCGTTTGTTAATTAGAACTGTCTTTCTTGGTATGGATCAATAGTTGTGAAATTTCTTCAAAATGCCTCAGAGAGAATAGCCTTAGTACTTGTCGTGACGCCACACCAAGAGAGGATATGCCTTCAGTCGAATAAATTTGTCCTATCCTGTAGTATTCAAAGTAATTTGGTCAGGAAGTTGTTGCTAATTTTGAAATTTTGGGTGCATTATTAATACAAATGTTCAATAGTTTAGCAGGAACTATTCCATGCTTTTCTAGAAATTTACAGCCTCATGAGAAACGATAGTCAATTTATAAGTGCGGGTTTTTAATCTCCTTATTTTAGGGCGTGATGGCCCAGTTGGCAAGGGCAGAGGGCCAGTGATCTAAACGTCTCTGGTTCGATGCCCGCCGCTGAAAATCCATCACCGTGTACACTAATGGCGGCTGGTGCACGTAAAATCTGTCGTGGCTGCAATGTCCTCCAAGTTCGGAAATTTACCTCTGGAGGTTGCGGGGTCAAAAGTTCCGGTCTCGTCACTTGACTCGGTTCTAAATTACGGGACCGGCTTGTAGGGAATAGTGCTGGCCGCCTGTATGGTGCCCCCTTAAATAAATGGCCAACAATCTTGTGGTGTGGGTTAAGGCGGCCGTCAGCATTCGATATTGACCACTACTGGTCTGGTGGTGTCTGCAAGTCGTTGGCTGCCCGGTAATTTACATTCGTGCGAATGTCTAACAACAAGTGCCTCCGCATTTGGAAAGAAGAAGAAAAAATTTTTATCTGCAGATGATGTAGGTTATAAAACCTGGCCGCACATATTCGTAAACAGTAATGTTTAAACAGAAAGAATGATATACTTGCACAGTATTCTGTCTCGCTTTAAAGATGTCGCAAATTACTTTTTCCTAGGTAAAGGCCTTCCTATTTGATTTTCGAATGCTTTAAAATCATCAATCGAACTTGTGTGTGAATCAATTTTGAAAGGGCCGAGCAATGCATAATTCGAAATTATATCTCTCACTCTCCGTTCTTATTTTTTCAATTCCTACTATTAGTTCACGCTCTCCCTATATATATCTTGTTCAAATTTTCAATCGTTAATAAAATACTTTTTATTCATCCACTCAAGTTCAAATGCATTTTTTTAAACTTGTAGTGGATGACACTTGATGTTAATACAGTTTTTTCAAATATTAATTCATTAATTAAATTCAATTAATCAATTTTAGTTTTATACGGGAGCCCTTTCAATAGGAAGAGACCTAGAGCGCCTCTTGTTCTAGGTCTGAATGGTAAGGGGAAAGTACCGAGGGAAAGTGCTGAATGGTAATTTCCCTCGTCTTACGGTGTAAACGGTATCACTGCGGTAGCGCAGGCTTCTTCCGTCCTGTAGGTTGCGGGATCGAATCCCCAACCTGACAAACTTTCTCTCTCTCTTTCCCTCCCTCCTAATTTCGAACAGTAGGCAAGGTTCTGGCAGGCAATCCTTTTTTTCAATTCCTACTATTAGTTCACACTCAAATTTTTCTTTGTTGACCTAAGTAGGAATTGACTTTAAAAATTTTTTTTTTATATATTACTTGTTTTTAAATCTTTATTGTAGTCGAAATTATTTTCTGCTGGGACACTATCTACTACATCTTCAGTATTGCTCTGTCATGACATTTTATTGGGGCCCTTGGCAACGGCCCTTTTCCTTGTTACGTGCCGTGTTTATGTTATTAAGACACTGTTTAGGGGCGTGCAAGAATGCGTTGTTTATGCAAGAAAGACGTTTCACAAGCATAACAGGCATTTTACCTCGGCTTACCAATTTAAAGCATGATATTTCGACGAGAGAGAAGGAACATATTATGGGAAGTGCATGAAAAAGCAACAAAAATAATTTTTAAGCTTTAGAAAGGATAAAGAGGCATTTAAATTGTGCAGTGAATATTAATGATTTAAACTGGTATCGAATTTCGGTCCTTGCGGGCACTACGTGAGAATGGACTATACTGATATTAAGCCCGTTTCGTCATTACTTAGACGAGAAACATATCTTTTTTTTTTCATGCTTACAAACTCTAAGTGAGCTATTCCTTCTTGCATTTTAATTTTGCTAACTTTTCCCAATATGAGGGCGTATCTGTATTGTTATATGCTGTTAAAATGCTAAAGAAAAAGTATTTCCTTATTTGGATGTCATACTCATCAACCATCGAACTTCCATAGACTGAATAAACAGGAAAACCAACGTAAGTAAAGCACAAATAGCAGTAAGATGCAATTATTTTGCATACGGCCATTTCGAAGCTGCAAAGGAGCTTCTTCATCAGTGCAACGAACTTAGTGGCAGCTCAAAAAAGCCGAAGACCGTAAATAAAGCACAAATAGCAGTAAGATGCAATTATTTTGCATACGGCCGTTTCGATGCTACAAAAGAGCTTCTTCATCAGTGCACGAACTTAGTGGCAGCTCAAAAAAGCCGAAGACTAAGCTTAGTCTTCGGCTTTTTTGAGCTGCCACTAAGTTCGTGCACTAAGCTTAGTCTTCGGCTTTTTTGAGCTGCCACTAAGTTCGTGCACTGATGAAGAAGCTCTTTTGTAGCATCGAAACGGCCGTATGCAAAATAATTGCATCTTACTGCTATGTGTGCTTTATTTACGTTGGTTTTCCTGTTTATTCCTCGAGCACAAAGGTTTTATCTTTTCTTTTCATTCCATAGACTGTTTTATTTAAAATTAACCTAAAAACATAATCAGTTTTAAAATATGCAAAGTAACTTTGTTGACATGGATATAAATAAAAAAAATTTAACTAGCGATACTGGTGTTGAATGTTTAATAAGCAAAATAATTTTTTTAATTAGTGAAAAGTTGCATGAGACTGTCGGTAGGTAAAATTTAAGTCACACGAAAGAGGCATACCAGTCCTAGACATGTTATTTTTATTAATTTTTTTTTTTTTTTCCCCAGTAGTTTTGAAGGCTTGATTTTCATGCATTGTTTTCGGGTAGTTGAGTGATATACTGCTCCGGAATTCGGTAAAATAAATTAAATTGATCCAATCATAATAAAAGTTCTTTCAAACAAGAGGGGTAGTGAAAACTTGCTTTTGTGCGCAGGTCTAAGGGTCTGTTAACATTACATTCGTCGGTATTACTGACACTGCAGAGATCAGCCCGATTGGCCACGAAGTCGTTGAACTCTGTCATTGGTTAAGAAGTTTTAGTTATGAATAATTTAAACCTGATGCATGTAATGTGATAAGCCCCAAATGGATCGATAAACACATGTAATACCTAAAAGCGTTAATAAAAAGTCACCAATATCTATTGATCTTGATGTTGTAAAACATAGCTTAGAGATTATCCCGAGACGCTCGTTGCACCCGTCACGCCCCTTTATCAGTCTACCGTAAAAAGCAATTTATTACTTTGCTCTAAGAAGTTTTTGTTACTGTAATTTGCAAAATCGTCAATAACATATTCAATGTTGCATTGTGCTTCAATAAATATTGTGACCGTCTAAAGTGACAATGACCTGAACCTTTTTTTTTTTTCAAATTATACACAAAGGCATGCCGTGCCTTTTGAATTTATATAATTTATCTTCAATCCTTCCGCTGTATTCAGCTGTATTCTTTCTCCATTACTATTTACGATATTTAATTTAGATGCCATTGCCGATAAAATTTCCGACAGAGGTCCATAATAAGCAAGTGTTACTAAAAGTTACATTGGTGTTTTCTATTAATTATATGATGTTTATCGTGCTGGCGTTCATTAACGTGCTACTCGGTTAAATAATGCTTCCAGTCTTTACTATGCTAAACTGCTTATGGTGCATACAGATTGGTACAGAGTTCTCTGCCTGCAGATCCCCGACTCCTGTCATCACATTAGTCACAGTAACATTAGACACGGTATTTAGAACCACCCCCATTCCAATGAACACGTGTCTTCCAGATATTCCCCCATTTAGAACCCCCCCCCATTCAAGCCGCCAAAGTCTTGGTGTTTCTTGATCTAGTGTCCCCCGCCCCCACTGTCACCATTTGACCCCCGGGACCTCGGGATCTCTTTGATGCTATGCATACGGACCGCCAGAGGAGGAGATCAGCGCATATACAGAGTACAGAAAGAACATTAATCACTGGCAGATGCAGAGAACTCTGTACCAATCTGTATGCGCTATTAGATGGAAGAGCGATCGAGAGTCGACAAGCTATATCCTTACATCTGTCATCAGAGGAGTGGTTGGTTGTTGATACCTGCAGCATTTAAAATTTTAATGTCTGAACTTCCTCTCGAATTACATCCTCTTTGTTTAATAGCTTCAAGTTACGATTGTAATCTTGTCTGCATATCGTGTCCTCATTTTCTCTATCGGAAATGCGAATCGATTAGCATATAATGACAGTGATTTGACGCCACGGTGTTTACTTCCTACCTGGGTAAAACAACATCGACTACAAGGATTAATTTTGATTCAGCTTTCACCACTGTCGTTACTTATAGGGTTAATGCGCAGTTTATCCTCAAATCGAGTTCCCGCAATAAAAAACATGAAAACTTTCTCCCGAGGGCTGTGTTTTGACTGTAAAGAATTCTTTTTTCCTTGACACATATACAGGAAGCTAATACGCTATAATATTTTGAAATTCCAGGAGCTCTCCGTAGTTCATTATTCAAGTGAAAAGCATTTTATTTTATTTCGTGTTTACAGACGGCGACGCATTCGATTACAATTAAGGAGGTTTCTCTTTCATGTCATGCCGGTTTGTATAGATATTTTGTTTTTACCATCTATGAACTAAATTTGTTTATTGATTGACATGATCTTGAGTTCTTTTAATTGTTCGTTTACCACACACAAGAGTCCGCAACTGTTCTACACTGCAAAATCATCACATGCATATTAATATTTCCACAATAATTACTTGTTCAAAATTTATTGGCATTGCTTTTTTTATGATGAAATTGCATGAAAAACATATTAGACGGGTGACTTGTGCAAACCAAGCATCACCAACGTAACCAGCTGTCATGAACCTGGGTTTTCCTCTCATTAAAAACCCCTTAACATTATTATCTTTGGTTTAACGCGTAGTTTAGTTCTGAAAGTTCCATAGAAATATTCAGAACATTCAGCTAAAAACGTTAACAGATTATCGAGGGCTCGATGTGGCCTTGGGGTAGCGCGTTGGTTTTCGGTGCTAAGGGTGCTCGGATCGAATCGAATCCCGACGCAACATTAAATACCTCCGTGTCTAGGCCGGATAAGGTCACGTAAAATCCGTAGACCGAAAAGTCCCTGTAAGTGGTCAGAGAGGGTGGGAAAGAGTACGATCCCCCCCCCCCCCCCACAGATGTTGCCCCTGGGGGTGCTCGGTCAAAATTGAAGTGCCAACTAGCTAAGACGAACTTCGACCCTTGTGGTGCTATATAAACCGGAGCTGCACACTTTATCCTGAAGTCTATATGGACCTGGTCTGGAACTTCCAGCAAGGGGCATTAAGAACAACAACAACAGATTGTCGAATATTTTCGTGAGGGAATTTGGTGAATGTTTATTTTAATTATTCAAAACTGTATTTGGTGTATTACACTAGTTGAGATCCCTTATCAAGAAATCATAAAGTCAAAGTTTTTTTAGCCCCGACATGACATTTCAATTTACTGTTGTTCTAGTGATATGCATTACTTTCTTGCGGTAAAGTTACTGATACAAATCACAGTAAGAAAATGGCTGCGTATCAGAAGCTTGCTTATCATGGTAACTAGATTTAGATTAATGAATTATGTTGAAATCAAACAACCGCAGATTGTCTTAATACGTGGCTGAGATTGTAACACCTTATCTTTCTATTAGCTTGCTTTATGGTGAAAAATCTTAAAATATGGTAGAAATTAGGCGATGTATATAAAGTGTATACAAAATCGGGTGAAAATTGTGGTTAAACTGGGGACTCAACCCCAAGCGTACCTTATTGTTTGTATTTTAGAATCCTAAAATACCGTACTCCGGGGCTTTTCTTGCTTTAGGATTCGCGGATAAGGGACATTCAACCTATATTAATACCATAAACTTAGCATCTCTCTTTAGTCACATGACTGCGAACCATGTATGTATTAGGTTAGCCAACACGTTCGGTTTTCTCCGTAAGACGGCTTCAGTAGCTCTTGTTGCTTTTAATTTCAATCGAAACACTTTTGTTAGTTTGTGTTGTGACGGCTGTCATATGAAAATGCATTTAAAATAAAGTATCAAAATTGGCTAATTTTAATGTAATAAACAGGAAATCCAACGTAAATAAAGCACAAATAGCAGTAAGAGGCAATTTTGCATACGGCCGTTTCGAAGCTACAAAGGAGCTTCTTCATCAGTGCAAAGAACTTAGTGGCAGCTCAAAAAAGCCGAAAACTAAGCTACTAAGTTCTTTACACTGATGAAGAAGCTCCTTTGTAGCTTCGAAACTGCCGTATGCAAAATTGCCTCTTACTGCTATTTGTGCTTTATTTACGTTGGATTTCCTGTTTATTCCTCGAGCACAAAGGTTTTATCTTTTCTTTTCAAAATAATTTTAATGTAGCCATTTTAATATAGAAGATGGGAAAAAAGCAACATTTTCGGCATATGCTTTATTATTTCAAGAAAGGTTGAAAAAAAAAATTGTACAGTGGATGGAGAAGGTGTGACTGATCAAACATGTCAAAGTGGTTTGTACCTTCAGATTTTCATTTATTTCGATCTTTAAAAAATCTCAATTCCCGAAAAGAATGAAAAAATGCACCTGGAACAGATCTTTGCTAAAATGGATAAAAAGTGTCGGGAGGAAGGAATGATCCACTTGCCTGAAATATGGCAAATGGTAGTTGAACAGAACGGCCAATACGTTGTCCAGTAAAGTTATTAGTGGAAATGAAAAATGAGACTTTTACTTAAAAACCGAACTTTTCGGCCAGCCCAATAATAATTTGTCCTCCTACCGTCCACGCTTTGAAAACGCTGTACGAGGGGCAGACCTGGTACAGCTTCCTTTATTCTTGCAGTGGACAAGGGATAAAATAAAAAAGGTCTGATCTACCTTGTGCTAGAACCCTTTTATTATTCTCATTGTTTCGCAGTTCTAACTTTTTTTAAATGACTGAGTTTCAAATCAAGAGCAATGACTTTTTCTCACAGCAAATATATATTAATTTGTCATGCGTAACGGTCATTTCATTTTGGTATTGTGAATAAATTATAATTAACTTGTAGTGCCAAGCACTGCAAGAACACCATAGCAATTACCTGCTCTACGCCACATTGCTCATAATTCTAAAATAATTACACCCAAACTCCTCGTGGGGATTACTTATTAGCAGTCTATTGAATCTCTAGAAAAGAAAAGAACTCTCTCATACGCTTTGAAAGAAAGGGAAAAAGAGCGGCAAGAAAAATTCTTTCTCGTAAATTTAATCTCCAAATCGGTTAAACGTCCCCTTATGTCAACGCCAGCGGAAAAGATTCATTTTTTTCTCGAAAAATGCTTTCATGTCTTTGATCTCTTTTCGGATTTTTTTTTTCTCTTCCGCTTACCGTAACTAAGAGACGAGGTGAATCTGTGCGTGAAGATTTTAAGCTTATTTATAAGGCTTCTTCTGTCAGTCCTGTGAAAGGGAAAAGAAGTGCCTGAGGTGCTCGCTGTTATTTTATTTTTCTTTCTTTTTTCGAAACTCTTGACTTCAGGGCGTAAGCCATTCTTTCAACTTCGAATCGTGCAGTTTGTTCGTCCTCGTATTCCTTCTGATTGGGACTCGATCTGTATGAATTAGTGATGTAAATTCAACGTGCCTCGATATAAATTATCTTCAGAGATATAAAATATAACTGGTGCACAATGAGCAAAACTTGGCTGGACAACGGCCGAAGAGCTAAGACTCCAGGTTGTTTGGTTGAGAGCGCTACGGTCATTTTTTTGCTACTCGAGAGCAAATTAGGCCCCGACCTACTGCTTAAAGCCGATTCCGAACGGATGAAAACATCCATGCCAATAGTGGGACTCGAGCCCACAGACTCTGGTACCGAAGCCAGCACCTTATCCATCAGTCCATCGCACCATATGTTTGGCGCAGCATGTCCTCTCTGGACCTTGCGCCATTAAACCACAAACAACCAACCAACCATACATAGTCGTTTTTATCACCCTCTTTACATGACTACTTTTATCATCTTTTACATACCCCTGTTTTTGCCTTCTTATCGACGCACTCAGTTATGGTTTTAAAATGATCACTTATTTAATATTTTTTCGGGTTTTGCCTTGTGTTTGGCGCAGCATGTCCTCACTGGACCTTGCACCATTAAGGCTGCTATGTACTAAGAAAAAAAATCGTATTTCCCTCTTCTCTTCTTGCAGACTCTTGTGGTGGGAGGAGTCCAGTTGACAGTTCGAGAATTCCACCCACCTTAGGATTGACATTTTGAGGGATTGTAATGGCTCTCTCTCTATAGGGGGGCTTAAGCGCTGCCCCCAAATTTTTTATTTAGAATATATTTTTGTCAACTGTTTACAGGTACATAAATGCTGATAATTAAATAAAATTGGTATTGTCAGATAGCCTAAACTTTTCTACAAAGCGCTACAGGATTCATTTTATAAATTTCGTCCACCGAAGGAATTTATGAGCGTTTAAAACACACTATACCAGATTTTTCCCCCGAATAATTTAAATTTTAAAATATTAATTGCATTTTTTAAAAAAAGCGAAAAATGTACACATGTAAAACTTCTTTCTCTATGACGGAGTACAATTTAAAAAAAAAAAATCTTTGAATCCAGTTCGACAATCCGTGGACAAACTTTCTCCATAGGTTAACATTGAGGTGAGAGAATCCAATGCGGTTAGTACATAGCAGCCATAAACCCCAGACAACCAACCAACCAACCAACCATCAGGCCATCGCCCGGCTACTATGGTGCCAGACTTCAGAACCCAAGTCTTGAGTTTTGAATACCACGATTTACACGTGGATATTTACAGCCGCTCGGAATCGTCTATAAACTGTAGGCCCCCGTCAGATTAGCCCTTGTGATGTGGGGGACGTAGAGCCCCAAACCATTCTTTTAACAACCAAGCTGAATTCAAAATTCTTCTTGATGTTCCCGATGGAGAAAAACTGCAAAAAGTGGGCGACTCCACTTATTCAGATCTATGTGTTTAACGAAATCTCCAGGAGTCATAACAAAGTAGATCAACCATATCTGGCATATGAATTTGTGCAATCATTTTACTTTTTATACCTAAAATCTTAATTCTTGCAGACTATCACATTCTTAGTTTTGTCATTCTCCTGGACTGCTACCGGGGATATTTTATCTTCTAGATTTCTAAATTTTTAACCCCAAATCGGGGATGACAATTGGTTCTTTTCGTTGTGGGTTGGAATGACTTGAATATGTTAGCCCCAAGGAATATGCCACTTGATTATACCAGTCCCGAAATTCTACTTATGGAATTTTGTCGTCTGCAGCAAGAACTCCTCTTTTATGCTAAGCTGTGGAACCCCATAAGTGTCAAACTTAGGTTGACAGGTACACAGCCAATGCCTATCCGCGTTAGTGACCCCGCTTACTAGAATGTGCTTCATAAATTTTATCACGAGCCTTTCGTTTAGAGCACTGGTTCCCAACCCGTAAAAATCTACGGACCACTAATCAAGAAATTGAACCATGTGCGGACCTCCCCCCCCCCCAACACCGACTTAAGGGGGGGGGGACTTCCGGGGGGGTATAGAATATCCCTCAGGCAAAAGTGATGCAGGATTAACGTACTCACTTTTTGTTTCAACCTTGGTTTCAATCTTTAGAATTAGAGAGCCTATATCTCATTTAAACGTACATAGGTTATGAAAATTACTTTGTATCCTATTCTAATCTATACTAATATATAAAGAGAGAGGGGATTTTGTACGTGGAGGGTAATCTTCAGAACCACTGTACCTATTTGAAAAATTCTTTCACTTTTTGAAAGGTACATTATTCCAGATGGACAAAGGCTATATATTATGTATATCTGATCAGTAGAAATAAAGTTAGGAGCTTAATCCTAACAATCTCCATTGTTTCCGCTACTGTCTTCTACCGCTTTTTGTTACGAAGATTTCAACGATCCTTATCGTGGTGCTATCGCGGTGGGCTTCTGTTCTGACGCTAGCGGTTCGAACCTAGCCGTTCTCCGGCACGCCTTTTACTTTTAAAAAAATTATTTTAATTATTAACTAACATAAAATTAATTTAATGTATTATTTAGGTTATTATTAAGGTAAAAAAGATTTACAATTTATTGGCTATCAACTGGAAATTTATTGGTATAATATTTTGTTCAACCCGGACAAAGTCGGGACGGGCCGCTAGTAATAAAATAATTATGTTGAAGTTTTAAGAAATTTTAATTCAACACCTGATAATCATCGGATAAATTTCACCCACCTAGTTCAATGACCATTTTTTTCAAAATCACCATTTATTTGGCAACTTTTTTATGTGTGGTGCCGGACCACTCCCGAGGCTCTCGCGGATCACCGGTTCGGAACCACTGGTTTAGAGTATATTAAGTATAGGTGCGTGTAGAGTATAATTTTTCAAGAAATATAAACTGTCACATGTACCTTCTTAAAGGACGGTTCTTCCCATGTAGAGTAAACATAATGGTAATTACTACGATTTCATAATAACGAGCTTAATTTTTCCAATTCTATAGACGGAAACGTATCCCGAACGTGAAAGAATTTTTATGACTAATCACTAAATATTTGTTCCTGGAAACCATCCTTTTTTTTTCTCTCGCATCCCTTACCCACTTCTAAAGAACGTTTCACAAGGTAGAATAGAAACATATCACAGCTTCTATTCTACCTGGTTGCTTAAATAATTCTAGTACAGAAAATGTTTTCTTACGTTGAAAATTGTTCCAAATAAAACGAAAGGAACACAAATTCTATATCTGAAATTTCTTACCCGTTTTTATGCGAAATAAAAATGCGATTAGCAAACGAATGTCTTTCCTTTCCTAATAAAATTTATTTTTTGCGGAAAACATTAGACGCTTGTAATTTGTCAATTTCCAAAACAACCGAAACTTTCGAACAAAAATTCGGGAATAATTTGATTATTTTTAAAGCTCTTAGATATAACGAGTCATTATTTGTTATCCATAGTATAATAATAAGGTTAGAAGGCCTTTAAAGATATTTGCGAATTTTCTACACTCGGTAGAACTCGCGCTCTTAATCCCCACGAATATCTAAACATTTGCTCTTAGATATAACTAGTCTTTATTTGTTCTCCACAGTATAGTAATAAGGTTAGGCCTTTAGACAGGGCCTTTTTATCACATGGGCGAATCGGGACTTTGCCCAGGGCCCCCTGATGCTGGGGCCCCAAAGCCCCCTTGGTGTATGCACCTAGTACTTCTAATAGTATGTATAGCCCATGGATAGTTTTAATTTTATAAATGCTCGTAAGGGGGGGGGGGAAATATCATCTGCCCAGGGGCCCCCAGCGTTCATAATCGGCCCTGCCTTTAGAGACATTTGAAAATTTTCTACTTTCGGCAGAACTCGCGATCTTACTCCCCCATGAATATGTAGGGCCGATTGTACGTTTGATGATTGTAGAATATTGTCTTATAACGGATGAAAAGATAATTGTAAAAATCTATGTCTGAGATGGATACTATCAGTTACTTTCGACCTTGTGATCACCTCACCTGAAACCCATTGTTTTGGGGGCACTTTTCGCGGCGGAGAATTCGCATTATTTGCGAAGTTCCCTAAGAAATCGGTGCAGCCGTAAGTGACCCCTACCCCAAGGAATCATTTTAAATATTTGTATCTTGTGTCCTTCGGGTTCTGAGAGGACGGAAGTCGATTGCCGAAACACCTGGTATCCCACTACGGTGAGGACACGGAGGTACAAAATATCAAAAGAAAATAATGGGACACATCGGAATGCTCCGTCATCTAATGCCAAGGTCGTCGCGACCCATCCTATCCTTGAAAAGGGTGACGAGACCAGTTGCACAAGTTGTCCCGTTGGCGGAGGTTTCGTTTTATACTTTTTTTGATTACGAGTGCGTCGTAGTAAATGACGGGTATGCCGCAGTGCTAGGATGGCGTGTGTTGATGTTTTGTACCGAAGTCGAGTGATAGGGTGGGTGGCTGAAATTATTCTTAACGGGCGTAGCTGCATACTTTCCACTCCTAAATTGAAATAGTGCATGAAGAATTTTTTTCTTCTTCTTGAAGCTTAGTATGCGTCTGTTATTGTAAATAGTTAGCTCCAAAGAGAGTAGTTTTTTTTTTCCCTTGAAACCTTTTAAATGAATGAAGAGAGAAATTTTTTTGGAATGTTTAGCTACGGGCATACATTTGGGAACGATAAATTATAGTTTGTCTTGAATGATTCATTATTTAAAAAGGTCTGATTCCCACACATTCAAGTAAAACAGAAAAATATAAATTCTAGAGGCTGTGATGTAGCGAGCAAGAAATTCGAACTAGGATTGTTTAATCATAAATTTTTTTCTCGAAATAACATTAATCACTCGTATATAGGTCGTTCATTTTCTCAATCACTCATTTTCTCCGTCATTATCTCAATTTTATCTATCGTTCTTGTATGTTCGTTAGATTTACATCACTTTCTAATGTTTGGACTTCGGAAAAATCCGAAAAATTATTACCAAATATTTTTCTTAGGGAGAACAGAATGAGCAGATACAGCCTGACTTATTTATGATTCTGTATATTTTTAAATATTTGCTAATGTAGTATATTAAAAATCAATCATACGTTCGTTCTTGTTCATGAACATGTTTTCCCCATTTAAGTGTTTATGTCATGTAAGATTCTTCACAACAATGGTACAACTTTGAAATCGTGCATCTATAAGTATAAATATGATTATTCTAGATGATTTGATCGCGTTTCCACGATCTAAATTCAGTGGGCCACCACAGAAGCGTTCATTTTCAGAATCTATTCAATCCTCAAAAATTAACTTCTCTGAACACAGAGATAGGTAACGGGTATCAGGATGAGTTTTTCATGTTTAATAGTATTGTATATATCGGAAGCCATTGCTTTGTATTCATTCATATTCATACGAGATGTGAATTTATTGTTAATTAAATATTCTCGTTAGTGGCGTTCCTTACTGTTAAAATTTCTATTATTAGTATCACAGAATTTTTGTTTGAACAGTTATAAATTAATTTTTGAATTTTTGATCAGAAAATGAGTGATGGACTTATCTATGTAACCTAAGATTAATATTTTTGAAACATTGATTAAACTTAATGGTTGTCTTGTATAATAGCAATCCGTGTTATGTATATATCTTTACTTTTTTAATATTTAATTTACGAAATAGATTATAATAGTATATCGGATCTGATGTCTAACAAGAACGTTAAGTGAGCAATGGCTGAATGACTAGCAGTTTTGAACATTGCGATTCCCAGGTCCTAAGTACGATTCCGTGTATTTTGACGATGTATACCTGCTTAGTTTTACACCCCGCCGTAAAATAAATGGTTTGAAATCACTGACGCATATCAGTCGAAAATTAATAAACGTATTAGAGAGAAATTTTCTAGACAAGATTAATTTTATACAGGAATGAGGGGGGGGGGGGGGGACTGTCTGAATATCAGTAATTATTCTCACGAAAAAGATAGACAAGGTCTGATAGAACTTAGGAATTAACAAAATTAAATGAGTCTCCATGACAGAATTTTGCATTTGACCTTGTCCTTCAAAATCAGGCCGTGTTTTCCTGTATCACATTCAGAAAATATTTTCTAATAAATTCCTTCAGGAATATAAGAGAAAATGCAAAAAAAGTAAAGAAGATATGTTAATGAAACTTGTAGAAATTTTTCTAATACTTTGCTAGAGGAAAAAGTTCTGTTAAACCCACTAATGTATTAACTTCCGAAGATTGGCAAAAATTCGAGTTCTTGTGGCGTCTAGTTTTTATAGTGTTTACGGAAAAAGTACTTGTTTCCAAATTCAGTAGCTTGTTATTTACAAAGAACTTGTGGAGATGATTAAATACGTAATTAATAGCGTCTTAAAATCCACAAAAGAGCTTACAGCTGGAAGTTGGATGGGAACGTACAGTTGTGGAGTATCCTATATAGATTGTAGAACATTAGGTGTAAACAGGAAATCCAACGTAGATAAAGCACAAATAGCAGTAAGGTGCAATTTTGCATACGGCCGTTTCGAAGCTGCAAAGGAGCTTCTTCATCAGTGCAAAGAACTTAGTGGCAGCTCAGAAGCAACTAAGCTTGCTTAGTTTTCGGCTGTTTGAGCTGCCACTAAGTTATTTGCACTGATGAAGAAGCTTCTTTGTAGCTATGAAACGGCCGTATGCAAAATTGCACCTTACTGCTATTTGTGCTTTATTTACGTTGGATTTCCTGTTTATTCCTCGAGCACAAAGGTTTTGTCTTTTCTTTTCAAAACATCAGGTGTGTTTGAGGACAAATTCCGAATGATTTTGCAATTAGTCCAAACTAATGCTATTTGGACATTACCTCTGGCATAAAGAGCCATTTTATAATTTTATTTGTGGATATTAAGTAGCTATTTATATATTTATTTTGTTGCTTATATTTAAAAATTGCTGAAACTATAAAATGCATAAAACCAATCGTAACTTTTCTCTTTGAAAAATAAGTCTGGTTGTATCTTTATAAAATGTTAAGAACTAAACTCATGGCACAACAGTTCGCAGTGGACAAAGGCCGGCGGTGCTCATCTCAGCTTTCTTGACCGTGGGCTTGGGGTGACATACAGCACCTCTCAGTCAGGTGGTCAACCTGGTGTGGGATCCCCAGAGTTTAGTTCCCAAGCAAGCTTGGTCCTCATTTATCGACCCACTCAAGGGATGAAAGACTGAGTCGACCTTGCCCAGTCGCAGGATCGAACCCTGGATCTGTGGTGTGGCAGCTTTATAAAATGTTATCGTGCAAAATGCTGTATTGGACAATATAAATCTCATCATACGTTACCCATGAAAAGTTCTTGGAGGTACTTGAATCTGTCCTTGTCATGTATCTTCTCAGTTAGCCACTAGTATATATATATATATATATATATATATATATAACATTAAACAATCAACATTTTTTAACTGGTATACCAAAATAATGCTGCTATGGTAGTTTTTCTCCATTTTTCTATTGTTTTGATTTTTTTAATCGATAATTAAAAGACAAAACCGTGGGTTCCAAGAATATTTGCTTTCTTTAGAGTGGCTCAAGATGTACCATTTCGGTCAATGTTAGTCGTACCCAATATGACGTTACTTTTTGTAAGAAAAACAAAATTCTTAAAAGTTATAAAATTTAGTTTTAAGAAGAAAATTTTGACCAAAATGTAACCCTTTAGTTTTATCAATTCATAATGTAACCGTCGACATTTTCTTCTCTCCTTTCTTCGACATCATCCACTGCACCAATGAGCTTTAAGTCATCAGTTCCATGGCGAAGGTCACCCATTGACCCATTGTCGATGGCATGACGACACAAAAGGTGGGGGTGTGGTCCTTTGTTCAGGTGCCCGACAGCAGGTTAACGCCCCATTGGAATTTTCATTGTTTACCTCTCTTTATTTGTTGCATTATGCCCTTGTAGGAAATGCTGAGTCAAACCTCTTTATAATTGTAATATTGTTGAAGTGTATGAAATATACCGCATTGAAACGTGAAGTATATGAAATTTGTTATCTAACAGAAAAAGGAAGAGGGGGATTAAGTTTCAATTACGCTCATGATATATGCATTTATTCATCTGCTTTTTTTTAAATCCCTTCTTTGTTTTACACTAAAAATACTAAAAGTGAGATTTTATTGAAATGATCTAGAGAAATATTATGTAACTAGAAGGTAACCCGTCATTTTGACGTCATAATTCTAATAATGACGTCATAATGGAAAAAGTATATGAAAGTTAAAAAAATATCCCGAATTATCTAACAATATTGCATTTAATCCACACCTTGTAAAAGCAAACCCTTTCATTATTTTTTTATTTATTTAGTTTTTCATGCGATTGGAGTAGTAGACTGCCATCCAGTTTTTTACAGCTCACTACGCGATATGAATACTTGAGCTACTTGATTCATTCACATTCAAGTTTGTTTACTTTCAGAATTCATCGCAAAAGTAAACAGATTTTTAAAAACTTTTAAATATACAGCTAAAAGCATCCAATTTTTTTAGTTCTGAATGTTTTATAGAAAATTAGGCTGAACAAACGTGATTTGATGGAGAAGATATTAGTTTTTAGGTAAGAAAAAATTCTGATCCACATCTGAAATTGAAATTAAGCCGGCTGTTTGTTTACTGAGGGCTTCAATTGAAAGATGAGTACAGCCCAGAAGTGTTATACAGAGACAACGGCTATTATATATATAATGAAATAATAAATTGATCTAACGAATAGAATTTTATCTATGCACATTAAATCCTTTGTAATCGCTTTTGCCTTGCCATTGGAAATAACAAAAAAAAAATTAAATATTTATAGAATTATAAATATTTTTCTATCTTTTTAAATATTTATAGAAATACAGCACAACATTTATACTTATTTAAACTTTGAACAACAGTTCATCGAATCATAATATGAACCCTTTATTACCGGATTGTCTTCCGCCAAAAAAATATTTGTAGGTTTTGGTTGCAATCAGTTCTCTCATTTTGGCTTTGCAAAGTTCGATCGACATTTTTTTCGAAGCTCAATACTGGCCCTCGTAAATATTATTTAAGATAATATTTTCCTAAATACTATTATCCTTCTAAATATTATTTAGGAGGATCATGAGTCAGCCTCAGTAGTCACCAGTAGTGTTTCCCCCACACCTTATTTTTATAAATGCTCTAAGTGACTGCAACTTTTTTACATTTTATCTCTACTGCTTCTCTTTGAACATCATTTACTAAGTTAATATCGTAAATTTATTAAATAATATATTGAAAAAATATTGAACCCAAGTTCCCAGAATTTAAATCTGTTTCATCCGAACTTTGGACGCACATACACTAAATTATTTATCATTTTGGAAATTCAGATGCTTTTCCATTTTTTTGCATGACTTGATAATTATTAAACATTGATGCACTAGTTATCTGACGCTAGCGATGACTATTTTGCTATTTTTGTAAAATGCTGCAAAGATGGGTCTTTCATTGTACCTACTATATAAATTTGACAAGGAAAGACAGCAGTCACGCGGTTTCGCCTACAAAAATGGAAACCGAGTAGTATTTACTAAACCTAGACAGCTGTTATAAGAGACTGTGCATTAGTTGAAATATCTTCGAAAATGGTGGGGAAACATACACTCACGTGTATGAACTTTTGTCTTTTCTGAAGAAAATAATTTTTATCTGTGCTACAAATACTAGCATTTTCTCCCTGAGTCTTCACAAGATAGGGAGAAATCTGTCGAGGATATATTTAATCTAATCCTAGAAATTATATAACATTCTTTTCTCTAATGTCTTATCAATTTTTTGAATTTTAGAAAAATATATACTACCAACGTAACATCTTAACCTTTTTTTCTGAAGAAAATGGTCATACTGCATTTTTTTTTTTTTTTTTTAAATAGAAAAATCACAGTCAAAAGCCAGTTCTTAAATGTACTGTTGACAGTCGTACAGTAATGACAAAAACGGCTATCGCAGAAAATGAATTTTCAACTACTGTTGAACCCCGTTATAGCGAACCCGGTATATAACGAACCCCCGGATATAACGAACGAAAATTTTGGTCCCGCCGTTTTCCTATTATATTTAATGCTAATTTATCCTTTTATAGCAAACCTCCTAAATCTTAAGAATCGGCTATAACGAACATTTTTTTCAGTCAACAACTGAATTTTTTAAAAATTTTCAGACTTTTTAAGAATGTTTAAGATTCAACAAATGTTGAAGAAGCAAAGAATGTTGAAGATTTAAGATTCACCTATAGCGATGTGGATAGAAAATTTCACCATTCTGAGATTGTGGCGTGCAATTGTTCGAAATAAGTGATGATGAAGTCATTACATGTGAAAATCAGACTGATGAAGATATTGTGGAAGAAATTAAAATGAATCATTCTAAAATCGAAGATTATGCTTCTGATGCTGATGAAGAGGAGCACATAAATGACGAAATCCCCACAATCTCAGATGCTACAGCAGCGATGAGTGTAATAAGTTTTTGTCTTCCCAATCAGTGGAAGGAAGAGTGTTGGAGTCATTTGATGTATTGGACAAAGAAATTCATAACATGTTTTTGAAATCGGCATCACGTCAGCAGAAGATTACTGATTATTATGTCTGTATCAAAACAGCAAGCAACAATCAAAGATAAAAACAATTTATTTCCATTTATCTTCATTTTTAGTTAATTTAATTAGTATTCTATCACTTTAACGTAATCGATTTTAGTCAATTTAATTCATTAATGATCCTTTTTAATAGATTTTATCATTCTTTCAGTACATCATTATTGAATATACATAGCAACTAATGAGTTATACATTTTGTGAACTCTAACATTTTTTTAATGGTTCGGATATAGCGAACAAAACCTTTGGTCCCTTGAAGTTCGTTATAACGGGGTTCGACTGTATAACAAAAATTGTAAACTAATCAAAATGCAACAAAAATTTATTAATTTGTTCTATGCATGTAAAACAAATATATACATTTTGCCCGATATCTTCATGCTGTTCTAAATATTTTTCTTTCATTACAGGGTCGTAAAAGAAGCGTCATGCCCGGCGTTACGAATGGTGAAAAATGGACAAGTAGGGATTCACACATGAGGTAAACGCTCCGTCATACTCTTTATTTGCTAAAGTTAACCCCCGCTGTCTTCAAAGAGACTGCGATCATGATAGAAAATGCGTCTTTTAATATATTCTTATTTCGCAAAAATGTTTTTTCAAGTACAAGCAAGATTTCTGATCCCTGAAGAAATATTCATAAGAGAAACACAATGGTACATTACTTAAATGTATTTCCTCCATGTGACTTAAGGCTATTTAGGATATCGTTTATAAATATTTCCCAGCTTTAATATACGAATATTCCAATAGCAATTTATCCTTGAAGAAGAGAGAAAATATCAAATCATTATCTATATATATAAAACAGTTCCGTAACTGACTGACTGACATACAACGAACAGACCAAACCACTGGACTTAAAGGACTGAAATTTTGCATGCCGATTCTTCTTATAGTGTAGGGGTGCATTAAGAAAGATTTTTGAAAAATTCTTCTTAGATTTTTTTAAATTAAATTTTTAAGCTGTTTTTGCAACTTGTTTAAAGTTTGCATTTAAAATAATAATGTGAGGGTTATAAAATTTATATCACGAGAAAGATCATAAAAATTCCTTTAAAATGAAATCTTTTTCGAATCTTTACCTCCATTTCTGATTTTTGGTGAATTTTTAAAGATTAATTTTTAGAATGTAATTTATTAAATGCTGATCACGTGGTTTCTTTTTCTGGCACTTTCAATAAATTTATCGTCACGTGCATAATAACTAAATAAGCAAAAAAAATTTTTTTTCCTTGTTAATGCGGCAGACGATTGGACATTATCCAAAAAAAATATGATCCTCAAACTGTACTATATTAATTGTACTATATTCGTTAGTATGTTCTATTAGATTTAATTTGAATATTTTCTTCTACATTATTTTGTCTATAAAAATATCCCTTACGATTTTTTTATAAATGCAGTGATTTCCGATTATAAGTATCACGTTTGTTATTACTGTTTTTGATTCTTATAAGCGGTTGATTCTTATAGCCGAAATTTAGGTTTTTGAACAGGCACACACACACACACACACACACCTATATATACATATGTCAGATAATTTACCATAAAATACTCTTTAATTTACGTTAATTATCTTTTATTAAAATTATTTTTTATATTTTTAAAAATACAACTTAATTTCTAGACCTATAAGTAGATACACATGATTATAGTAAGAGAAGAAAAAAATCCAATATTTGTTACAACATACCTGCTTAACAGTTTTATCATTTCAACTACAGGAAGGGAGCAAGAAAAAGTTTTCTATAGTACTTTGACGTCATGAAGTTTTCATGAGGCTGTTTATACCTCTTTCAATACCAATAGTCTCAGACGAAGATTCACCTTCTAGCTTACGTTTCACGGTTTGATAACGTGCTGAATCTGCTAATGTCACGTTTGCCTAAGTGATAGTGGACACTTCGCCGAAGATTTATGTGTTTCAGGATCCAGGAAGCCGCGACCAGGATGTGGGAGGTGGGAAAAAGGAGTCCCAATTTTTGTTTGTCAGGGGAGAAAAGTGAATTCGGACCCGGACGGGTAAAGATGCCCCCCCCCCGGTCAAGCTAATAGGACAGTGTATTGCTAAAGCGTTTAAGGGGAAACTATTATGTTATGTCTAACAAAGAAAGGGATGAATTTTACGACTATATTCCATCCCATCTTATCAATCTTTCTTTAAAAAAAAAAAGAAAAAGAAAGAACTTTGTGCCTTTTGAGGGTTTAAGTGGCATTTTTGTAAAAATGAAAGGAAAGCGAAGAGTGTAAACTGATTCTTAAAACCGGTGGATTGATTTTTTAAAGCGAAAATTTTAACATGGAAATAATACATTTGTTTTTGTTTTCGCGATATTGATTCTTATAAATGGTTGATTCTTATAACCACTGATCACTATAAGCGGTGGTTACTGCATATTTTTTTTGTTTTTTTTTTACATCAATTGTATACATTGATCGTCGTACTTATATATATATATATATATATATATATATATATATATATATATATATATATATATATATATATATATATATATATATATATATATATAATTTATATAATTTATATGTGGCATTAATTGCGTACATTGACCGTTGTATTTAATTTGAATGCACTCCGTAGCGAAGTGCGGGTTTTCAGCTAGTTGAATTATATATAAAAAAGGGAACACAGTTTTATTAATTTATCGAGTTAATATACAGCGCTGCAGTCATCAGACCTTAGAGTCCAGATGGCGTTTCCATATTTCAGTGAACGTCATCACGTTTCATTTAGATTTACTTTATTCAGTGACAGGAACAAGGATAATTTTGTTTAAAATTCTGTATTCGTTCGAAGAATGAGTTCTCATTGTTTTAAAATTCCTTCGAATGAATCACAGGGCTTTGGCCGCATTAAATTTGTGATGGAAGCTCTTCCTTGTTTCTGTTGGACTGCGATTAATTATATTGGAAATTCTACAGGGAGTTTGAGAACAACGAAAGTTCTTTCCTTCAACGAATGCACAACTTTCAACAAAAATATCCCTGATTAGATCACTAAACAAAAGTGAAATCGTCCACTGAATCAGGACTTCAGAGCTGCCTGTTTCAAAAATAAATCGCGGTGAAAAAAAAAAAAAAAGAAATAAAACTTTCATTAAATCTTCATCAAACATAGATTAATTTACTTTATTTATAGTTCTCTCTCGTTATTTAACCTCAAACTTTTGGATTTTGGCGCCAGCCTGTTCTTTAAATATGTGCCGAAGAAGGATTTAGCGTATTCTGAAAGAGTTTGCTTTTGCGATAACATGTCATTCATTTCTTATTTCTGAAAAGGAAAATAATTAAGTGTTAAAGGATGTTACTAAGACGTATTAGAAAAAATCATTTGCGAAAGAAAAGATTGAAAATTTTAAGTTTTGTAATTCTAAAAATTTTCATTTTAAGATTTTTTTCAATTTTTTCCCAAATAACTACTTTTTAAGAAATTAGGAACATTCTTAAAAATTTTGTTTGGAAAGTACTCGGAAAAAAACCGAATGTATACTATTTTCACTCTAAATAAATTGCAGTTAATATATAAATGCCTTGTAATAAATTATTACCACTCTTGCAAGGCGAACGGTACAATTTTATTTTCAATTTTAATATCAATAAGATCTTTTACTTTTTGGCGTAATTTTTTATTTAAAAGTAAATTATTTTTTTCACGGTTTTTTTCTGACATTTTCAAAAACTAAAATCTGAGCTCAGTGCAAGCATTAAGTTTGTTGGAGATCCTCTGCTATGGAGATTTCCTGTAATCTCTATACGCTTTGCATGAAGCCCATATGTTGAACACTTGAAAAGGATCTTAAATGATGGGTAAATTTTTTAAATTATATTCTAGATTTTCTGAGATAAACAGTGGTTAGTTTATCCCCCATGTGCTACAAATGACGGCTAATAGCCCTCTCAACCTATCATATCAAAAACACTATTTATTCCAACAAAGACTGTTAATAGAAGATGTTTATAGTTTCACATATATTTCTCAAGTTTCAATCAACCTTATATTTTTTCAAGCTGAATACAGGTCCTCCTAAATATTATTTAGGGTAATATTATCTTAAATACTATTATCGTCCTAAATATTATTTTGGAGGACCAAGAGTCGGCCCCAGTAGTCAGGAATACCAGTAGTCACCAGAGCTGTTTCCATAACCCCTTATTTTGAACGCTGCTCTAAGTGACTATAACTTTTTACATTTTATCTGTATTGCTTCTCTTTCAAAAATCCTCTTCATTTTAGAAGCGTTCCTATGCTCAAGAGATATTCTTCATCCCTAAATTTTTATTTATTTTTAATTCAATATTTCTCCTTTCATTTAAGAAGCGTTACTATGCTCAAGAGATATTCTTAATCTTTAAATTTTTATTTCTTAGTTTTAATTCAATATTTCTCTCTTCGTTAAGAAGTGTTACACTATGCTCAAGAGATATTCTTCATCCCTAAATTTTTATTTCTTAGATTTAATTCAATATTTCTGTCTTCGTTTAAGAAGCGTTACTATGCTCAAGAGATATTCCTCATCCCTAAATTTTTATTTCTTAGATTTAATTCAATATGTTTCTCTTCGTTTAAAAAGCGTTCCTATGCTCAAGAGATATTCTTCATCTTTAAATTTTTATTTCTTCGTTTTAATTCAATATTTCTCTCTTCGTTAAGAAGTGTTACACTATGCTCAAGAGAGATTCTTCATCCCTAAATTTTTATTTCTTAGATTTAATTCAATATTTCTGTCTTCGTTTAAGAAGCGTTACTATGCTCAAGAGATATTCCTCATCCCTAAATTTTTATTTCTTGGATTTAATTCAATATTTCTCTCTACGTTAAATAAGTGTTACTATGCTCAAGAGATATTCTTCATCCCTAAATTTTTATTTCTTAGTTTCAATTCAATATTTTACCCGTTTTACTAGTCTCGGATTTAGAAATCGAGATTTTATCTTCTTCACTAGTCATTGCAGCTGTATCGTTCTTTAAATTACCATAAACCACGGAAAGCGTTATTCCGGCCGTGAGAACAATGGCTGTATGGTAATGCTTATTAATACCTGTTAAGGCCTGTCTTATGAATACGACATTAAAGCGGGTTATTAGGATTTCCCATTTTGCAAATCTGTCAGCATATTGAATAATTTTAACCTCGACCTTTTCTCTGCGATCTGGGCTTTCGTGTTTAGTGCTTACGTCATTTCTGAAGATTGTAACATTTTGATGATACGACTGTATTTTTTCTTCTTGACAAACCGGAAATGTGCCTCGCGGACTTGCTTGATATTTGCTGTTCCTCTATCGGTGATGAGCTGTTCTTTTGTTAATTTATAATTATTTCTTCCCCTTTGAACGAGAGTCGATTATGGACTCGTTCGCCTTCATGGATACATCTGGTGTAGGAAAAAGTACTTTAAACACGTAGTAGATCATCTTGGATAGCATAAAATCGAGAATTTGTTGCCGTTCCTCTTACGGTCTGAATTTTTCAACAAATTGCATGGGAAGACAGCTTTAAAAAGTGATTTTGGAAGCAAATAAAGTATATACATATCGTAAAGATAAATATATTGAAATAGCCACTTGTAGATCAGCTGGTAAACGTTAAATTATGCTGAATCGTTGTAGTTTAATTGCGATCTTTGCACTATTTGCATAACTAACTGATATAATACTGAAGAATGAATGTGTTGTTGTCTGTAGAAAATGTGTAGAAGAAATTATTACTGAATTATGTAATACTAGTAATAAAAAATTTATAATATAAAAATGAGAATTGACAAAAGTCAAATTATGTCTATGATCTAGATCAGGGATTCCTAATGGGGTCCAGGTGGACCCCTTGGGGGTCGATGGAAATTTAAAAATAGTCTATAGTATTCCAGGGATCTATTCGGGGGGTAGGTCTATGATAAATTTTTCTGTTTTAAAATTTAATAGAATTTTTTAGGAATGTAATTATTAGATAATATCCGTTTTCAAATGTATAAATACAGATTTGCATAGGACGGAGTGATCCACACATCTAAAGTCGAATGTCATGACGCTTTTGTATATGCCTCGAATACCGCCGTCGGCTCTTATTTGTGTACCAACACTAGGCAGAACAGGGGAAATCCACTGGACCTTAAACAGCACATGGGTCCTCCCGATGCAACCAATCAGAAGCAGTTTCGTTTTTCTCTTGGCGATGTTTGTGCAATTGCAATCTGTATCTGAAATCTTGTTTATATATTTGTGAAATTATAAATGAAAATAGTACAAAAATAATAAAACATAGACCTAATGAACCCCTTTTTCTAATTTCTTGTTCATATTCTTAGTCAAGTTGTTATCTTTAAGTGTTTTATGTTCAATTATTAGTATCATAATTATGTTGTACGCTGTATATTATGGAGAAAAATTTTAGGAGGTCCATGAAGAAAATCATTCTTTTAAAAGGGGTCTATGTAGGAAAAAGGTTGGAAACTCCTGATCTAGATTGAGTATTATGAACATAACTAAAATATAACAACAGGATTGATAAGGTTATCAATTTTGTTACATATTAAAAGCGCAATTTGAGCATGAATACGAAACTACTTTAGCAAATCGTCAAAAACAGCAAAATATCAAAATTCGTACTCGTCACGTTTTCAAAAATTGAGCTCTTTGTGTGCGTGGGAGAAGCGGATCATTTTTCATGTCGCTTACTAATTGAGCTCTAAAGCATGTTCTTACCTCCACCTTTCTCTAATCTTCCTTTAGCTTTGCTAAGGATAAATTTTAGGCTTTGTCTTGACTGAACAGTCTACCTTATACTACGTCTACCTACGCTTTCACTCTCCGACAGTGGCCACTTCTTGCTTTATCTTCCGAGTGCAATTTTCAAAGCCTAGTTATGTACTTTCAGTGAATCGCCCCTTTTTACTGATTATCCCCGTATCTGAATAATATAGTTAAAAACTATGCAAACATTTAATTTTTCTTTAGTTTCATAGCCTCTGCTTTCCCTTTTGACAATAAAAACGAATTGATAACTGCAAAGTGCTTGCCTCGCGAAAATCGATAAAAACGCCGTAATTCATATACCTATTGTATTGAGCATAAAAAAAACGACTTCAATGAAATTTCACTGCATGCACGTTATTATCTTGCAAGAGCGTTTGTTCGTGCAAGTTATGTATATGTATATTTTACATGCTTTTAGCCTTTGAAATATTTTTTCTCGGCGTTTATTAAATGAGGAGAAACATCTCGTTGTTATGCAAATTGCTAATGGATCTCCAAATTGTTTATACTCTTCAGTTTATGTAATAACTTTTAAAAAATTGGCTTTATCCCATTTTTTTTGTTCACTGCTGTATATTGAAAAATGGGTCAAATACGTCTCGCAATAAAAAAACAATATGGCTGCGTGTTTAGATCTTAAAGGCTGCTGTGTACTAACCCTATTGAATTCGCTCACTTCAATGTTACAAGGGTCCGGGACACATTTAAATTTTTTTATTTATTGAGTTAAAATTTTGATTTTTTTTTGTGATGGTTAACCATATAATTTGTAAACAAAATCACATCATAAAACTTCTAAAAAGTTTTAAAAATTTTTTAATTTTAAAAAAGTAGGATAATTTAAAATCGTTAACTCGAAATATTATTTGTCGAATTTAAAAAATGTTTCACTTAATTAAACAGAAATATGTTTTAATTTTGATTCAGCATTTTTTTAAATATTAATTTTTAACAAAATTAAAAAGATTTACTGTCCGACCACAGTACGAAGAACCACGGTTGGCTTAGTGCCAAGACAATTCTATTCACGCTGTAGGTAAGGCTGCTGAGGAAGAAGGGGGAAAAGTCTCGTATTCTCTCGACATTCTTTAGAATTGGTTACTAACTGCGCTTGCTTGCTTTTTCCTCGTCTGTTATTTTGATTATTATATTAAAATTACTGGATCCTTTACCTAACACAACTGCTCGGAATAAGCCGTTCCGTAGTGATTGTAAACGTATAATACACAATGTAATTAAATTGTGTGATAAAGAAGCACTAGAAGGAAATGTTATTGTTCCACTTTCGCAATCCCTAAAGAGAGCTAGTGAAATGACCGGGATATCAATGTCCAGTGTAAAAAGAATACGCAGAGAAGCAAAGGGTGAAGAAACTCCAAAATTTGAATCTCCGAGGAAACGTCAGAAAAAAAGAACCACCGAAAACGTAGCTTTAGATAATTTTGATTGTGATGTAATCCGAAAATATCCACTGCTATAAAACTCCTATTTTTTAAATAGATTTGCTTCTTTCTTTTTATTATTTTGAAATTATTATTCACATATTCGATCAAAAATAAAGTTTTAAAAAATAACTTTAAAATTGCGGACAAAAAGCAGTCTGAAATACATTCCGTATTTCATAAACAAACACATCCGAAAATATGACGCTTTCCCCAATTTTCTAAGTAGACTAGCTGTTCTCGCGCATGCGTAACAGCTTCCAGGGACCTTGCTTCCGTGGTCGGACAGTAGATTAAAAATTTTAAAAAATGATGTAACTTATTTTTAAAAAATCATATTTTCAAAAGTAAATTTTTTTTAAAATTTGCTGAAATAAAATTAAAGTAAAATAGTTGAAAAATATGTGTTCCAAGTTTGAACCATTTATCTTTAACGGTTCTTGACTTATAACAATTTAAAGACGAGAAATGGGGAAAATAACCATCATGCATAAAAACGCACTTACAGGTTTAAACAACGATTGTCTGCTATTAGAATGTTGCCAAAAAAATAAATAAATAAATAAGGAAAAAAATAAAATTTCTTCTGTTCTAATCAAGACAGAAACATGATTTAAACGTCATTTTAAACGGAAAAGAACACAAAAATTTTTAATGGAATATTTTTTTTTTAATTTGAAGAATTTTGGGTCCTGGACCCCCTTAACCTAAGGAGGAAATGTGCCCAAGGATTGCCGACTTAGATTTAAAGATTTTTTTCAAAAAAATGTACTCCGTAATAGAGAAAGAAATTTTACACCTTGAGACTTAAGCTTAAAAAAATGCAAATATTTTAAAATTTAAATTATTCGAGGAAAAAATCTGGTATAGTGTGTTTTAAACGCTCATCAATTATTTTGGTGGACGAAATTTACAAAATGAATCCTGTTGCAAGGTGCAGAAAAATTTAGGCTATCTGAAAATACCATTTTTATTGGATTATCAGCATTTATGTAGCTGTAAAAAGTAGACACATTTTCTCCATAGGTTAACATTGAGGTGAAAGAATCCAATAGGGTTAGTACATAGCAGCCTCAACAAAACATCTCACAATGTAAAGCTCTAGTAAAAAGACAATCTACAAAGATTTTACACGCCATATGTAGAACTCCTTACTTGTATGGCTTTGTTTAGAGAATTCCCCACCTCCAACAATTGACCTCCTAAATATATATTCCAAGTTACTTCTTTAACTACGTGACATTGCCTGGGAACTTATATCGAGGGCATTAGCGTTGTGGAAATGTGAAAAATCAAACAATAAATCACCTGCTTAGCACCTAGCAACAATGCAGACCTTCTGAAATCAAGCTATCTGGTTAGAGATCTGAAAGTAACGCTGAAAAAAAAAAAAATAACTCCAAACGACCGCAAAATGTCAAGGGTATGAAATCGGGTGAAGAGAAAGGTTGTGGTAACTGCAGTTTTAAGGTTTCTTGGTTGGTTTTAGAGTGGTATTGTTATCTTTTACTGCACAACGGATAAACAGGCTAAAACCTAACAAAAACCTATTGTTTAAAGTCGATTCCGAAGAGCTGTTTTTACTAATAACTTTCCGTAAAGTCTTAAAGAGTAAATAGGCAAAATTTGGCGCAAATCTTTTAAGGCTGCTGAATACTTACCCTACTGGATGCGTTCACTTCAATGTTAACCTATGGAGAAAATGTGTCCAAGGATTAAAAATTCAGACTACCTGAAAATATCCTTTTTATTGGATTTTCAGACTACCTGAAAATCCAATAAAAAGGAGTCCAATAAATAATTTTATAATCCAATAAAAGGAGTACAGTTAAAAAAATCCCCAAGTCGAAACTTGGATTTTTTTAAATTGTACTCCGTATAATAGAAAAAGAAATTTTACACCTTGGGGCATTTTTTTTTAATGCAAATATTTTAAAATTTAAATTATTGGGAAAAAAATCTGGTATAGTGTGTTTTAAACGCTCATTAATTCCTTTGCTGGACGGAATTTTCAAATGAATCCTTGCAGAATAGTTCAGGCTATCTGAAAATACCATTTTTATTGGATTATCAGTAGGGATACGTAATTTTCGTACTTGCGAAATAGATGCGAATAAGTGCGAAATTTGCCGATATAAGTTAATAAATGCAAAAATAATTTTTTTACTACTTTTCGGTGAAAACTCGGTGATAAACGGCATTTTAATCGAAATTTGGTAATAATAGTAATAATTTATATATATAATAGCCGTTGTCTCTGTATAACACTTCCGGGCTGTACTCATCTTTCAATTGAAGCCCTCAGTAAACAAACGGCCGGTTAGGCTTAATTTCAATTTGAGATGTGGATCAGAATTTTTTCTTACCTAAAAACTAATATCTTCTCCATCAAATCACATTTGTTCAGCCTATTTTTCTATAAAACATTCAGAACTAAAAAAAAGTTGGATGTTTTTAGCTGTATATTTAACAGTTATTAAAAATTTGTTTACTTTTGCGATGAATTCTGAAAGTAAACAAACTTGAATGTGAATGAATCAAGTAGCTCAAGTATTCATATCGCGTAGTGAGCTGTAAAAAACTGGATGGCAGTCTACTACTCCAATCGCATAAAAAACTAAATAAATAAAAAATATTAAAAGGGTTTGCTTTTAAAAGGTGTGGATAAAATGCAATTTTGTTAGATAATTCGGGATATTTTTTAACTTTCAAATACTTTTTCCACTAACTACTTTCAAATACTTTATGACGTCATTATTAGTATTATGATGTCAAAATGACGGGTTACCTTCTAGTTTATTAACATAATTGTTCATCTAAGACTATCCACGGTCTTTAACTGAAAGATCTCATTCTCGAAATTTGCTTATAAGTTATTGCTAAAGACTTAAAGAAGAGAATGTGGAGACTACTACAAAGTTAGCTTTTAACTAAGAATTTTGATACTTACCTCACCAAGTAAGAAAATTGTAATTTTTTAAAAAATAAATGAGAAATTTTTGAATTAATATTTTTTTTTTTGCGAATAAATGCAAAATTTTATGTTAAACTTTTTTTGCGAAATCTTGATATTTTTTATGCGAAATTTACGTACCCCTAATTATCAGCATTTACGTAGCCGTAAATAGAAGACACATTTTCTCCACAGGTTAACATTGAGGTGACCGAATGCAACAGGGTTAGTACACAGCAGCCTTAAAATTATTAAGATCATGTATACATAACTTCAACTTTGATTATATCGAACATAATCATCGCCTATGGAGTAGTTCGTTTATTGGTACATGCTAAGCAACAACATCGGTAAGAAAAAAAACATCCGAATGTAAAAGACTAATATTCTCTTTCTTTGACTCCTTGCCTCATTAATCTTAAAAATTCGTCAATCAATATAAACGCATTCCCAAATTCCCCCCCCCCCCTTTTTTTTTAAAAAAAAAGCAGAAAAATATTTATTTTAGCTTTCTTCCACTTATGTGTCAATCGCTGCATTCTAAAGATAAAATCTCCTTATCGATTATTTTTTCTTTCTTCAAATCATCCAAATCAAAGGGCGTCAAAAAGAATAGCTTTTATTTTATCGTTCGGCAGATACTGCTGCAAAATATTGGATAAACTCGCACAGGTGGGTGTTGAAAGATGTCATATGAACATATAACCTTATCTTATTTTGAGATGAAAAAAAAAATTCTTTTCAGGGGTATTTTATAGTTCGTTCTTTACTTCCCTCTGATAGTTTTTTTATTTACTTTCTATGTTTCCATGGTAAAATAAGTCTCAACAAAAGATATTTTTGATAAGATATTGTCCTTGAACTGGTGAAATATTGATTAGTAATACTGACTTGGTAGTATTTCACGGTATTGAAAATGAATCGAACGTTAGTTTCAAATGAAAGGAAATTGTATATATTTAGGGATTTTCTTTATCAAACCTTCCCAATGTTTTCAAAAGCTTAAAGTTTGCAAATGTAACGTAACGTTTGTAAACGTAAGTTTGTAAGAAGTTTTACAGTAATAATGTGTACAAATTAATAGTTACTGTGAAAGGTACAGCACTCTTCGTATTGCATAGTTATGAGGTACATGTCACGTGATCGGGGATTCAAGTATTTTCTTTTCATGTAGGACTACCCGAATATATTTCTATGGTGCCCGGTATAAAGGGCTTAATTTTAAAAAAAGGTGATTTTTAGATATTTATTAGTATTGATAAAAAAATCTTTTGACTTGTATAAAAGGCTTAAGTCTATGAATTTTGTATACAAAAGTTCATTTCTTTGTACAAAAGACTCGAGTCGAAATTATTGTT
This sequence comes from Dolomedes plantarius, assembly GCA_907164885.2. Taxonomy (NCBI): domain Eukaryota; kingdom Metazoa; phylum Arthropoda; class Arachnida; order Araneae; family Dolomedidae; genus Dolomedes; species Dolomedes plantarius. The sequence goes on from OU015496.1 coordinate 185,379,642, forward strand.
CTGCGATTGGTATAAAAGCCAATAACTTGGTATATTTAAATCACTGTTTTTGACTTAAGCCCTTTATACCGGACCCCATAGATTTATTAACCCTTGACATTTGATTTATTAAAAAAGACCAACAGTACCCCGTGTGATTTAAGAACCAATAGGAAATCTCACGTGCTTTATAAATCTTAGCTTAAAGTTAAATATTGCATCATTCAACATACATAACACGACTCCTTGCATAGCACTTCTCAAGTTTTGAGCTGGCAGTAAGAGATATTTCTTTATCCCTTTTATGTCATGTTTGCTTCTGAAGGGGCAATTTTTTTTTTATGTGTCATATACATATTTTAGCAAGTCAAATATGCGCAGTTCAAATCTTGCAAAACGAGGAAGAAGGATTCGATATGTGGGCTACTTTTGAAGTTGCCGCTGCCAAAGCATGTTTTCTTTTCGTCTTTAAGTCGAAAGCGACAGAATAAATATGAACTAGATAACTTGACATTAATCATTAAAGAATCTGAGTAAAGTATATCGAAAAAAAAAGGTGAAAAAGAATAAGAATTTCTCTAAAGCTAAGCAAAATAGCTGTTTATCTCCCAACCATAGCACTAATTAGTTAGCATTGCTGGCAGGCAGTGAACTGTTAAAGAAGTTTAGCATTTTAAAATAGAGCGTTTTAATATATTTTTTTAAATTCTTTTTAAATAGTCCATTAGCTTCGACGGAGGATGCCGAGCATAACTTTGATAACATTAATTGGAATTGGACCTCGATAGGTTCGCGAATAGATTATTCGAGTGTATGATTAAAATCAGTATACTGATTTGAATCACCAACTCGAGAAAATAAAGTAAATTGTTATTTATGAAAGCATTATTAGAACGGAGTTTTTAAAAAAAAATCTACCTTGTGACTCAGGGCCTGTTCACATAGAATCCGTCATCGGTAGCGTTAAAATTTTTAACCATCATATACCAATCATTGACTGACCCGTTTAACCAATCAGCACCAACGGAATCTTTGACGCTGACGGATTCTGTGTGAACAGGCCCTTACTCTTTAAACTCTATCGCTGGATAAGCAGAATTGTAGGTATCAGCATCTTAGCTAAAATTTAAGATTAAAATAAGAGTTGAAGAATTTCCTCAAGATCGTGGTAAAACAACTTTTTAATTCCTCCGCACTCTAGGTTCCGTATTCTGATAGCGCAATACTGTTCCAGATGTAACCAGCTAACATTGTTTATCATCATTTACGCATTACCTAAACTTCCCTAAGGTATCGTGGGTAAATGGTTGTTATTAAGGAATGAAATACTGAAATATGCTCTAAATATTGCTTCTTTCTAATGTGAATTCTGACTAATTAGAAAGGATAATTTTCCTCTCTGTGCATGTTCTTGGAGACATAGCCTGGTCCCCTAGAGCTTTCTTGCACATCAAAAATTGAGTATTAAAGCCAATGGCAAGATAAATTTTTTCATTGTACAAAGCAATTTAGATTACGATTTTCCTTAAACGGTTTGTAATTTAAAATGTTTTTCTTTATATTATGCCTGTTTATATGTACTAATTCTTCGAAAATTGGACACGAGGATAATTTTACTTTTTTCTTTTTGCAGTGGTTTTGACACCTTTTCCAGCGATATGACTCCTCAACGGCGAAGCGATGTGAAAAGCAGTTCGGGTTCTCAGTACTCCAACGGTTACAGTACGGGTACATCAGGTAAATAACTTTACATTTTAAATCAAATATCTAAATCGTGCTTGACACCAGCTCAAAAATATTCACTCTGCAGTATTTGGTTAACAACACGGCGAGTCTTTCCCAATCGAGAGAAACGCCGTTAAAAAGGTTTTTTTTATGAAAGGCTATAAGATCTCTATTTTTAAATACGCTTATTGTAATTCACACGATCAACTAAAAAGTTTTAAAAAAAATAGGAGCTTTGCTGAACCAGAGGAATGGGAAAACTTGATGAATATTCTTTCTGAGGGAGAATTCTTTTGATGTTCTTCTGTCAGTAAACTACAATGGCCAATTTTTTTCAGTCATGTTCCCAGGAACGATCGCACTAATTTTCTTTTCAGTGCTCGACAATTGGATCAACTCCCACGGGCATGGTCAATAATTTCCTCTTACTCTTGATCGCCTTATGTTTAACATCGACGGCAGTTTAAAAAAAGGGGGTAGAAAATATAATTAAACACAAATACTGGAAGACCAAAACCATTCTCCGTGAAATGAGACGCGTGTGTGTCTATCACGATTTCAATATTACGGCCAGATCGTAATTGTTCTCGCTGGGTCTAGAGCTGGGTTGACCAACTTGTCAATCGAAGGTTTTTCGGTTGATTGTACCGTCACTTGAATCGGTTCTAAACAATGAGAGGTTTCACTGTACAACCATCATGAAATTTTATTGATTACAGTAGTATTGGTAAAGTATACGTAATTGTTTTTCAGTTGTTACTTTCTAACTAATCAAAGAAATGTCTAAAGAAATGTCTGTTTCTGTTCTAACGACGGTGGTGGAATTTTATTCATTCAGTTCTTGTCTGTATGATCACTACATCATTTCGTATACTTTCATATAGAAATTGTTCGAAGAACGTTTGTGGGTATTTTAAATTGGTTGACCAAGAAGCTAGAAATATCCTAATAGTGCGATGAATTTAAACAGCAATATATAAACGAGAATAATTATACATAAACTAGCTGAAAACCCGCACTTCGCTACGGAGTACATTCAAATTAAATACAACGGTCAATGTATGCAATTAATGCCAAATATATATATATATATATATATATATAATAAATACGATGATCAATGTATACAATTGATGTAAAAAGACATGTTTATAAAAAAATCGTAAGGGATATTTTTGTAGACAAAGTAATGTCCAATCGGCTGCCGCATTTGCAAGAAAAAAGAATATTTTTTTTGTTTATTTAGTTTTTATGCACGTGACGATAAATTTATTTAAAGTACCAGAAAAGGAAATCACGTTATCGGCATTTAATAAATTAAATTCTAAAAATTAATCTTTAAAAATTCACCAAAAATCAGGAAATGGAGGTAAAAATTCGAAAAAAATTTCATTTTGAAGGAATTTTTATGATCTTTCTCGTGATATAAATTTTATAACCCTCAATGTATTATTTTAAATGCAAACGTAAAAAAAGTTTAAAAAACAGCTTAAAAATTTAATTTAAAAAAATCTAAGAAGAATTTTTGAAAAATCTTTCTTAGTGCACCCCTACACTATTAGAAGAATCGCCATCCAAAATTTCAACCCTTTAGGTCCAGCGGTTTGGTCTGTGCGTTGTATGTCAGTCAGTGAATGAATGAGTCAGTTACGGAACTGTTTTATATATATAGATTTGGTTGTCATTGTTGAGTCTGAGTTTTGATATACCCAGCTATATTTCACAGGGTTCTTCAGTTAGGAGAGAACCTGAGCGAGCAGTAAAATTTGAACTATTAAAAAACCAAGTAAAAATCAGCAAATTCCGTGAATTTTTAAAATTTTTTAAAATAATTGGTGAATTAAATAATTGGTGACTTAATATGAATTTCAGCAGGAGTATAACTACTTAGATGTTTTGTTTTCTTATCAATTATTTGATTAATATAAAACGTACGCTTCAGTCATTTCTGAAGCAATCTTCTCTTGTTCCACCAAATTTTTATACCATTAGTCTTAGGAAGTTCATGTTATCTCCGAGAAAGATAAGAATTAGTGTATGAAAGCCCCTGAGGATTTGCTTTAGGCACTTTCTCCTCTCATGACATTTACCTTAAATAATCATCGAAAAAGAAATGAGTCGTTTCGCTTTCTTAAAAATTTACTGTACAATGGAAGTGTTTGAGAAAATAGTTTTAAACTTTTCTCAGCTGAAATGTTTAGGTTTAATGAAAAGGTCAGGGACGAAATGATTTCAAAAATGTGTAGGAACCATGTTTCAGGAGTAAGACGAACATTTGCTATGTACATGGGTGTCGAGAGTAAACGCCCAATGTCTGAGCCTTATTTCGAACCTCGCAATGTGTGCAGTTACATGGGCATATGCATTTAAGTAATGCTATCCACTGAACCTCAACTTGAGGCAAAGTGATGCTGCTATGAAATACTTGTAGTTGTCAGGTAACAGGGTCTGAAAACCATTCAAAACGTTTCCTTCTTTGTTAAATTTAAAGTTTCTCTTGCTCACATCACTGAACTCCTTATCTGAGAGCACTTCAGAAGAATAAAAAGGATATTTTACTGCTCCGTCTTAATTTTCAAGTAAGCTGTCTCAAAATTTCTCCAGAGATTCCTTTCCTGCAGGTTAACGTCTCTAAGACATTTTGTTTATTGTTAAACTCTTTCTAAATCCTTTCTTTATCTTTCGTAACTTTTGATCATTTAAGATGACAGTTCCTGTCATACGAAGATGGATTGGTTTTTGGTTGATGAATTTTAGAAAGTATGACATGACTTTTTTTTTTGTCCCATATATATCTTTAATAGCCTTTTCTCTGAACTACTAAAAGCGAGCTACGAGTTTGATTTCGCTCTATTTCGGTTATTTTTCTTCTCTCATCAGTCATGCATGGTAACAGCAGGTTAATATGCTGACTAGCATTTTTATTTTTGATCGCCATTTGTAGTATTAAGTGTTTGAAATGGATTCTTGTGTCATTATGTAAAGGTTTATAGACTGGAATGGGAATTATAAAGAAAGAGTGAAACAGCTGTTGTGGTTTATGAAATGACTGGGAACACCGCACGTGTAAGGTACATTTGAGGCACTTTATTAGAGTGCTAGTGATTGTTCTTAAGCGTATGAAATGAAAGAAAAAGGTGCAGGAAAAGATTTTCTTTATGTAAGATGACATTTCAAGTAGCTGTGACAAGGACATTGAGAAAAAAATTTCCATATCGGAATCCTTCACTCAAAACTCTTCAGATTTCAAGAGTCAACTGAATTTTTCTTGATGGTAAAATAATATCTACTGATCAGAGGGTGTTGCAACATTTTTTGCCTTTGTTACTTTAAGAAGTTCGGAAGTTATGGCCGCATATATTTCCGATGGACCTCCGATAATTACACGTAAGCTGGCGATCGGTCGAAGTTGTTTCCATTCGGTCTTCAGTAGAACATGACGCCTAATTATAATATTTTATGCTTGCTTGTACAATACGACATTAAGGCTTGTGTTTCATCAGTTTGGTTAGCGAATCCATCTGGTAGATAGCTGCCATATGTTATCGGCAGCTTGCGACTTAGAGACTAATACCGAGCTATATATGAATGTAGTTTCAGATCGCCTCCCTGTCATGGGATCAGGTTTTTGTGGAAAGAGTTACGGCTATAATGTATCTCATCTGTTCAATCTCCGACTTTTATGTGCAATATCAGAGAGCTCGGGATCTGAGGTCGAAATTGTTCCCATTCACTCCCCCGCAATACTGACAATTTTTACATTGAATTATTTAAGTTTTGCCGTGTTTAGTTGAATGTTTAATTTATTTTCATTAGCACAGTGGTAAAACTAGAATCACTTTGTACGAAGGTTCCGGTACCGGAAGAAATTCTTTTTAGTTTTTTTTAGGGGGGTAGGATGAAACTTTGCTTTCGAATCGCAGTTTCTTTTCTATCAAAATTTAGTTCTCGTCTCTATCATCCGCCCCCCCCCCTCAACATGTCGTCTCCGTATTGTGTTACTACACTGAAATGAAATATGAATTTATCAATACTTTTCATACGCCCAATACAGATAAAAATCGAATAATTAAAATTGCTGGCATGCCAATCAGTACTGGCATGCCATCATGGCATATGTATTATCAAAAGATTAATTTCATACATCTTCAAGCCACCGATTGACGTTTTATCCTGAAGATTTTGTGATAGTTAAAAAAAGTTCTAAATAGTAACAAAATCTGGTTCTACTGGCTGTTGTGACGTGAGAGATAATGACCGCACTTTTCCTTTCTATAGAGCTTCACGAGCCATCCAGTGTGTCAACAGACGCACTGTGTCGGTTTTATAACTTAATAAAACTCGCCACTAGCGTGTTATGAAAGTGTCTGAGCCATTTCATTGACCCTGTGTACAATGGGCTCATCCACTCATAACCTCGAACAAAGCCCCGAATCTCGCACATATTTTTTTTTCCCCCTCCAAAACCTCCGAGAGATCATGCGTCCACAGGATGTCGCTCGCTCACCCCCTTTTCATCTGCCCGCATTAAGGCGTGGTCCTCCCCCCTTTTCACTCTTTTCCCGAAATCTCTGTAACTAACACAGAAAGCAGAAGGCCACCCTTTACCGTGGAAAAGGGATTTCGCTTGTCACTTACGCACCTGTTTCCCTTTCAGATCCAAACAGCGAACCAAACGAGAACTACCCGACTTACTTGCTGGAACATTTGGCGACCTTCTCCGTTGGAGCTCAATATGGTGAGTAAATAATTCCACAATTTTTTCCCAGTTTATTGTTAAAAATAAATTACCTCATTTTTTGGACCATAATTTTTTGGACCTTTTTGCATAAAACCTTTTTGCCCGAAGGTAACATTAAAATAAAATGACTATTTTATATATATATATATATATATATATATATATATATATATATATATATATATATATATATACAGTAGACGCTCGTTAATTCGAACTCGGTTAATTCGAACTTTCGGTTAATTCGAACTAATCCAAAGGCCCCAAAAAACTTGTATTGGAGTTAATGTTAAAAATATCTCATTAATTCGAACTAAATTTTTATCAATTCGGTTAATTCGAGCTAAAAATTTGACAAAAAAACATTTCTTTTTCCTCAATTTAACTTTCTCGATTTAAGTCAAGGCACAATATTTCTTATCAAACTGTATGTGGCCAAAGCTCTGATGTAAACGAAGACGTATGCACTAATTTCGGTAGGAAACTGCCAGGGCTTTTCTCTACTTACCTGCCGAAAGATATTTTTAATGCGGCCATAATAGACAAAGCCATAATGGACTCTATTAAAACTCTTAAAGCATTTATTCAGATGGAACCTTCCTCTGAAAATGAATTGAAATGTTTACTTCAAATCGAGAAGTTGGCTGAACAATGTAGGCGTCATAAACAAAACCAAACATCCACTTTACAGTTTTTCCCCAAAGTGTAATTCGTATTTTTAATTAAAGTTTACTTTCTACTGCATATCTTCTGCTTCATTTTATGATTAAGGCAAGTCTGTATTGCTTTTTAATATGTTAATTTTAGATAACATAGTATAATACTATATTTTCTGGGGTTATACATACTAGGAGATTTTTCTTCTTCAGTGATACACTTTTAAAGTTATATATTTTCTCTTAACATCGGATAATTCGAACTTTTTTCCGAGAACCTTTGAGTTCGAATTAACGAGCGTCCACTGTATATATATATATATATATATATATATATAAAAGAGCTTGTATGTTTGTTTGTCCGCTATAGAATCACAGACTGTTTCACCCACCGGGACCAAATTCGGCACAGTTAATGTTTAGGATCCGAGAAACTTAAATCAGGAAAAACGAAATTTGGGGCTCAATTAGTTTTTTAATTAATTTTTTAGTGATTTTTGTGCTCCTAAGCGCACCTCTTAAATGTGGATACAGTCCCTTCACCACAACCAGTCTAATTTGGTACGCGGGGGGAAAAGATGTTTGTTCTGAGGGGTGGTTTGAGAGTTGGTCTGGGGGTGACGGGAGGGGGGGGGGCGAAGTGCTTATTTTGCAGGGGGTGCAGTCCAGTATTTTTTTGATGGAATGCATGAAAAATTTTATATCTATATATCTACCCGGGCAACGCCGGGCAATAATGCTAGTATATATATATATATATATATATATATATATATATATATATATATATATATATATATATGACAAAGTTGAAAGTGAAAAACCGGTATAAACTCTAAAACTACTTGCAGCCAGGAACTAAAAACATGAAAAGATAAGTAATAAATAGATTTTAGACAGCATCTCTTCATCAGCGGTGCCGATACTGTCTAAAAACCAATGGATTGTTTCTAATAAGTATGATCTAATCAATAAACATACTTAGACACCGTACAGTCCATAAGAAATAGAAGAATTGATTAAATAGTTGCTTAATCAAAGAACACCATGCCTGGCGCTAGACAAAGTGGAAGTTAAGAGTAGGAAACCGCAAGATGACTGACGTCACAAACCTTGCAACCATGGAGCAAAAGGAAGCACAGAAGCAGACTTACTATGGAGACAGTGTTATAGGACAAATAAACCTATATTAAATTAGTTTTTTATTACCACTAAGAATAATATATTATTTATTATTTAAAATTATTTTTACTTAAGTATTTAATTATTTTATATATATATATATATATATATATATATATATATATATATATATATATATATATATATATATTTATTTTATATATACAGAAGGTCGTTCGCACTTATGGAAACGATTTCGTAATTTATTTTTGGCGTTTGCATTTTGAGATAAAGATTTGGCAACTTCAGAATAATCGTCTGCTACTGTTTTGTTTTCATTTGTATGTAAAATAAAAGATTTATTTAAAAAATGGCTCCTAAAATTGATAGATGGCTCGAAGGTTAAGTAACTACGCTTTCCGAGGAGAAATGTTCGTATCAGCAAATTATAACGCGGTGTAAAAATCGTGGTTATGTCATTTAAAAAAAATGTATTTTTAATATAATAAATTTGAAAGGAAAAAAAACGTCTAACTTAAAGTAAAAATGAAAACATGACCGCGAAACCTCATCCTAAGACTGTTCGAGCGCAGATAAATATCAAGAAAGTGAAGTCTTTGATCCTAAAAGAAAATCCGCCGACTCAAAGATCCATTGCATCGAAACTAGGAATGTCTACTGGCACTGTAAGTACAATCATTCATAAAGATTTGAAGTTAAAAAAAGATGTTTAATCCTAAAGTTTATCTGCTTTTGCCAAAGCATATTGCTGAAAGAAAAACAAATTGTAGAAATTTATATGAAAAACACCTAGCTGCTGAAAAAACGAAATTTAGTGGTAACACTCGATGAGGCATGGGTGTGTTTAAGTGAATGTAAATAAAAAAAGATCGATTTTCTATTGCTCAACTGACGGGAATGACCGTAAGAAATGGCTTCGTCAGTGTACAGAAAAGTTCCCAAAGGGATTCCTGATAGTTACAGGAACTTGTGTTACAACGGCAGATTAAAAATTAAAAAAAGTCTCAAGTAAAGCCAAAATTAATTCACTCTACTAGCAGCAGAATATTTTAGAACCAATTTTTGAAGAAGAAATTCCAGCCTTATATGGAAAGGTCATTGATAAATTTGAGCTTCATATGGACCAAGCGTCTAGCCACACGTCTAAATCAACTGCCGCTTATTTAGCAAAGAAATAATCGGAAGCAGGAGTAAAGTTTATCCACATTTAATGAAATACATGTAAAATCACCTGACGCTTCTCCGATGGACTTTTGCGCTTGCGGTTTATTAAAACCAGCCTTAGGAAAACGGTATCCAGGAACATTGAACGGACTTTGGAAAACGGTCCAAGAGGAATGGAGTAAAATTGACATGACAGTACTAAGACAAAGTTTACTTTCATGGAAAATTCGAGCTAGAGCTATTGTCAAGAGCAATGGCTATCGGACAGAAGCAAATCGCAGCAACAAATACGGCATTTATACATAAAACTTAACTATCAAAATCGTTTCCATAAAGTACGAACGACCTTATATATATATATATATATATATATATATATATATATATATATATATATATATATATATATATATATATATATATATATATATAATTATTCTTATTAAGTAAGAAATATAAAATTTCTTTACAATCCTTACAAAATATTCTTTTCTAAAAATCCTCCCATAAATTTGAGGTGCGTCTTATGGTCAGAAAAAATACGGTATTTTAGATTGCGTAAATGATGCTTCACATTAACTGGTTTCGGTGGTGACTTTTTTTTATATCTTCAAAGTGCAGTTTTTAATAATAATCATGGATTGTATTAGTTATTAGCAGGCGGGCATAATCATGTCACCAGCGTGTTATAAAGCTGAATTATTTTATAACATCTCCAAAGCTAAAAACGATCAAAAACCATAAATTTGATCGATTTTCAATATCGATGATTCAGTTCTCCACAATTACAGTATGTAGGTAGTTATGACAGTAAAGAAGTTCATTTACTGTCTATAAAAAATATATCAATGTTAAAGAGCACGTGGGAATGACAGATACATAATTTTTTTTCTTTTATTCTGTTCAGTTGGAGCTAATATTAATCTATTTATAGGTCCGATTTAGAAAGGAAATGACGACTGTGGGGCTAATTCATAAAATTAGTGTTTTGTAAGCAATGAAATTTAATTGGATATACTTCAATTTTTTTTTATATTTGAGCACAGGAGCATAGATTGTTTTGTGAATTGCGTTTTTGAACTTTACGGATTCATGTCAGGCATTTGCTATTCAAATAAAGTTGCTGACGTCGTTTTTATTTATTTTATCATTCATTCATTTATTTATATTGCTATATAAAGAAGCTACGAGATAAAAATTTGTAAATGTACTGCATTGGAGGGGAAGACTATCTTTCGACAATGAGGAGGGGAGGGAAATTTATAATCCCTTCTCATTATATGTATCAAGTAGTTGACCACAAATTTATTGGTATCCTAAAAATGTGAATTGTTCTCTTCAAAATGAAACATAAACTTAAGGCTGCTATGTACTAAGAAAAAAAAATCGTAATTCCCTTTTCCTCGTCTTGCAGACTCTTATTGTGGGAGGAGTCCAGTTGACAGTTCGAGAATTCCACCCCCCTTAGAATTGACATTTTAAGGGATTGTAATGGCTCTCTCTCTATAGGTGGGGGGATAAGCACTGCCCACAAATTTTTTATTTAAAATATATTTTTATCAACTATTTACAAGTACATAAATGCTGATAATCAAATAAAATTGGTATTGTCAGATAGCCTGAACTTTTCTGCAAAGCGCTACAGGATTCATTTTATAAATTTCGTCCACCGAAGGAATTTATGAGCGTTTTAAACACACTATACCAGATTTTTCCCCCGAACAACTTAAATATTAATTGCATTTACAAAAAAAAAACGAAAAATGTACACAAATGTAAATTTTTTTTTCTCTATGACGGAGTACAATTTTTTTAAAAAAAATCTTTGAATCCAAGTCGGCAATCCGTGGACAAATTTTCTCCATGGGTTAACAGTGAGGTGAGCGAATCCAATGAGGTTAGTACATAGCAGCCTTAATGAGTAGCTGAATTTTCCGACTGCAGTATGATGTATGAGAAATTAAGTACGATTACTGTGATAATTTGCCGTTGAAAAGACTGCTTTCGATCTTTTTAACAGCAACTCAAAATTCTTTAATATATTTTGATCAAAGAGAGTCGCTGCCCTCTTCTGTTCTATTATATGGTATTCTGAGTGCATGTTTAGAAATTCTGTAAGCTACAGTCTGTAAACTAGATTAATTATTGAAACCATTGGTCATTTTTTTAATGCTTTTATACGATATGCATCAGAGCGTTAGCTTTGAATGATTAGAATTGAAATGAACTAAAACGTTCTGTTCCTGCTGTTCAAGAACTACGGCTTGATTTTTTTCCATGGTTCTTAAGTTTAGTGAATACGACACTTAAAAAGTCATCCATAGAATTAGTTATCATTCTCTGAGGCATAACGTATACCCTTGGTTGAGTTACAGAATATTTACGCTCAAATACTTTTTATTAAATAAAAAAATAAAAGATCACATTTAACTCGGGGAATATAGTTTAAAAGGTAGTTTTAGTTAGCCACAAATATAATGTGCGGTCAAGATTGGAAACATCATGTTTGTCGGACATGTCTATAGATTTTGCAAGTCAGTAATGATCGTTGAGTGTGAAATAAAATCTGTGGTCTAATTTCATTTGAAATTAGTTTCACATCTGTCTGTGTGTGAAATTTCTGAAAAGCTCATTTCTGTTCTTTTTCCCTTAGGCATTTCAAATCCAAAAGATGGCCTCCGCAGGCTTTTACAAATGGAGAAGTCTAGTGGCATATGGACCCAAAAGATGCAAATGAGATTGGAGAAAAAGTGGGTTGTCATCATCGATAATGAAAATGGAGTAAGTAATTCTTCTCTAAGTTTCTTCCTTCAAAGTTTTATTTTCTTAACAATTTTCCAATTACAGCATTTATTAAAAATATTTGCGGTTTTGGTTTTTGATCAGAAGATCGGAATTGTTTATTTGTTAAGATACTTATTTGTAGAAGATAATTTGAGAGAAAAAAAAGGTTAGTATTCTCCTACAAGATTGTCCTGCAAGGGTGGTTATGCTTTCCCACCTAAGCACGTATGCTCAGGTGTTTAGAATCTTAAAGCAATATTTCCAAACATGAAAACACATTTTTCTTAAGTTTCACTGATTTAGAAATGACGACTGGTAAAGGAATATTAGCTGACCGAATTTATGCCTTATGCAGTATTTCTTTCTAATTGAGAATTGAATAAAAACCTCCTTGTTAGATATATGATAATAAATCAAGTATCAGCTAGAAGATACAGTTGAACCCCGTTATAGTGAACCCGGTATATAACGAACTCACGGCTATAACGAACGAAAATTTTGGTCCCACCGTTTTCCTATTATACGTAATTTAATTAGTATTGTGTCAGTTTAATGTAATCAATTTTAGTCGATTTAATTCCTTAGTAATCATTTTTAATAGATTTTATCATTTTTTAAATATATCATTATTGAATACTCATTGCAACTGAGTTATACATTTTGTGAACTCTAGCATTTTTCTTAATGGTTCGGATGTAGCGAACTACCGGATAAAGCGAACCAAACTTTTGGTCCCTTGAAGTTCGTTATAACGGGGTTCGACTGCATATGGTAATGAAATTATTGTGTAAAATCTATCAACATACTACAGTAAAGTAAACCAATATATTCTTTAACAAACACAAATTTAAGTTTTTGGATATCGGCGAGATAACCTAGTCTAGGTTCAGAGCATCTTCGACAAAGTAAATAAATTCTAATTTTCTGTGTACCTTTCCCCGTTGAGTGCTGTATTTAAATACGTCTTGGAAACTACTCAGAACCAAATTAATAAATATTACTAGCAAGTTCCCTTCAACTGCTACTATTCTTTATCCGAGAATGCGTAAAAAATTTTATCGTGCTTATATAAAATATTAAAATAATGCTATATTTATTTCCTCACATGCAATAAATTTCAGACACAGTTTCCACTGAAATATGATAGTTCAAAACTCTACCATGAACTATCTATGTCTGTGAGTGTATCTCGTTGTAGTATATCGCGTCCAATACAACTTTAAGCGGATTAATTCCAAGATAAATAAACAGTTGACTGATTCATCCAATTAATTGATTTTAAAAATGAGTAATTGATTCATTCGCTGAACAGTTGATAATTGGCAACCAGACGTTAAATCGGTTTATGTCTAATCATCATCGCCGCACTCCGTGCATTGTACTGATATGGCATCTGGGTCAGTCATTCTAACTCATCTAAACTCCATTCTTGAATGTATTTCTGCTTTAAATGTTTCACAATTTTCGGTTTTGATTTCTCTATGTTTGAAACTCTCTCGGATTTTTAATTCATGCTTTTTATGATGTATTGCTCCTGTTTCAGGATGTTGTTGAAAGGTTTCCTATGAGCTTGATCAGTGAACCCACATCTTACACAAGTAATGACCCCAGAGAGTTGTATAATAATATAGTTATATTTATAGTCAAAGACGATCCCAAGAACAAAAATCATAATCCTCCAGAGATGCACATTTTTCAGTGTGCAAGAGTATCTGTAAGTACAAATTTTCTTTATAGTTACCTATTATACAGCTTTTCTTTATAGTAATATTAATTAGTATATTTAATATAAATTAGACTGTTGTATGACACGTAATGGCACAAGTTTTAAATCTGATGTATAATAGAATTCAGCTGTATACCTTTTATGGAGAACTGCGCGCGATCCTTTAAACGTCTATATACACTTGGTTTTATCACCCTTATTTGTCTTTTTTTCTTGTCACTTTTAGATATCATTGCTTGTATTTTTCACAAACCATTGCATTTGCGCATCCTGGGTATCATTACCTCTCACATTATAATATTCCAATCCTACCCTCTTGTATATCATTGCTTTTCTCGCCTCTAATTTTGATTGTATTAGTTATTATACCTTACTTTTTTATGCATGGTTGTTACACTTTTGTCTTTCGTTTGGCGTGTCTTGTCCTTTCTGGACCTTGCGCCAAAAAACCCTAATCCACCAACCAACCTTTTATGAAGAAAATATAGGTAAAAAACATTTCTACAAATGGGTAAAATTTAAGTCAAATAATTTGGAGCTTCTCGATGATATTTTAATTCTTGCCTTTTCCTTATGACTTTTCTTTCTTTGCAGGCTCAGGAAGTAGTGAATGAAATGAAGATGTTTATTGGAGGCAAGTGGAAACCGAGGTATGGAGATAGAAAATAAAAATCCTTCCCTTTTATAATAATTTCGCTAATGATTTTAGTTTTGAATCCATTCGTTTTATGAAAGCGGGTTTTAATGTATGTTTGTATATTATCTTTCATACTGAACTAAAACAGTAGTTCTGGAATGTCGTACACAAAAAATTATAAATTTATTGGTAAATTATTATTTTTTTCATAAATACGTTTGTGAAACTCCATATTGTCTCTTATTCTCAATTAAAGAGGTTTTACAGTTCTTTGAAAGAGAACTAAAGTGTTTCTTAGAAATCTGAGGAATGTAATAGTCTAAAAATGATGCACTGTAATTCATGTATGCATTGAAATCATGTGTATAATATTTTATATTTCATTAAATCTTTCGTTTTACCTCTTGGGTATTTTCGCTCATTTTGCTTAGTATTTTAGAGAACAGATTTCACAAAAATTTTCTTTTACACGTTTGACTTTATAGTCTGCAAGAACCCATGTGGGTATCTTATCACTAATAATCATGTTTCATTAATTATTAGTTAAAAAGTTTAAAATTATCAATAGTCCATTTGAAAAGTCCACAAGGTAGCTTAGTAGAGTATTGGTCCTGAGAATCGACTTTACTGAATTTGATTTGTGAGATAATTTGTTTTTAGGACGGAAACTTAAACGTTAGCCAGGTTATGCGGCAGAGGTGAAGTGATGCAAACATTTCTTTATTTGTTTAATAAATCACCGTGCTCTGGATTATCCGTTCTAATTAACTTACTGGTATGCCCTGGAAATGCAGATAATCCAAAACTCGCACCGCACTCTGTAAAAAAAATAAACTACTCAGAGCTTTTAAGTGATCTACATGCGATGTTCTAAATAGGGGGTGTTAAATAATAAAACCAAAATATTTTCATTTTTTTTTCTTTTGTAATGGCGGTATCACACGCACAGGCAAATTCACGAGACACGGGTTCATCTTGCCGACACTGGAAAATCAGATGACTTGTAGGGATGCTCTATATCTCGCGGGGTTTACGTTTTATAGCGAGGCTCACGGGGATAAGCAGAACGTTATGGGACGTCATCTTTGCTTGCACGCGATTTGGTGAAAAGAGACTCGCTTCATTTTGTACAGGATTTTTCCATCATATTCTTGTAGCTCCGAGTTTACGAAAGCTCTGTCTTCTTGGAGGACTTTCCCCTCTGTTGCGAGTTGCGGTTCGTTAATGATCGAGTCCCTGTAGAGAGCTCGTGATTGTGACACCGCCGTGAAAAATTTAAACATCTTTACAGAGGGCCATGGTGATATTCCTTAGGTCACTTTGAATTTTTTTTAATTATTATCTGCTTTTTCTCTTTAAATCATCGATAATTTGCTTACGGATAATCTGTAGCTCAGTGAAGAAGTATTTTTCTCAACTTACGAGAGAGTTTTCTTAAAATCCACTTTTACTTGAACTGTGTTTCACTGATTTTTTTGCAGCCCTAGAGAAAACGGCCGTCACCTGCCCCCACCCCCTTTGAACCCGCCCCCTGAGCCACCGGTGAACGGCGTGAGCGTCAGAGAGCAAGTCAACTTATTCAATGCCGTAGCTGCTAAGGCTGCTTCGCCACCCAAAGGAGGTAATACATAGTTTTTTTAAAAATCAGAATTTTGTGCATGTGTGAGCTGACACGGGAGTCAGTTTTTACGAATCGTCAATTTTGATGATTTGATAGAATGTTATGTATATATATGTATATATATATATATGTATATATATATGTATGTATATATATATGTATGTATATATATGTATATATATATGTATGTATATATATATGTATGTATATATATGTATATATATATATATATATATATATATATATATATATATATATATATATATATATATATATAAATATATATAAATATATATATATATATGTGTGTGTAAGTGTGACAAGCGTTGTTCACGCTCGCTATTCAAATATGGTTTTGCAGTCATACTCATACAAGACCGTGGCGTCGTGGCAAGACACTCCAACACATTAAATAATACAACAATGTCCATTTTCTTACGTTTATTCTTCCATTTCAGAATTAAACCACTCTCCAATCTCATATTGAAAACCTGGCCTTCCGGCCATCTCAAAACACGGAACGCTTCGATACGCGTCCACCATAATCGATTGCATTCCCCGGTCTGCTTATTATTTTCCCGCTACATCGAAATAACGGGCACTAACCGCATCTAGATTATTCGAGAACTTTTTAAGCTGAGCTCTCCAGTTTTCAACGTAGTCCTTTCCGTCAATTTCTTCAAGGCTGCTCAATTCTATTATAGCTCTTCACGTTCTCCTCTCACCTACTCGCGCTTGTCTTATTAAATATGAATAATACTGATGTTTGACGCCTTAAAATTCAGATCTGCTCTGAAAGCCCCCTTAAATTCTAACCTCTCTAAAAAAAATTCCTCACACACACTATATATATATATATATATATATATATATATATATATATATATATATATATATATATATAATATAAAATTCTAAATTAAAAGCAACTTGCCTTTACATAAAAATGCCTCCCACACCCATTCTTTTCTGATGTTGGAAGTTTTATTTATTTAATACGGGAAATTTCTCTTTATCAGTTCATGCAATTAGGTCATACTGTGAGATATTATTTTGGCAAAGACAAAAAAAATAGCTCAAAGATTTCCATTTAACATTTAAATTGTAGGCCATACGATTTTGTTGCAAGTAAAATCGTGAATTATGTTTGACCTTGGATACCCTGATTAATTCTCTCTTGGACCTCTTTATTCCGAAATATTCATTTACACGTTGGAAAAGTTGTAGCAATTCTATTGCATCGAGGTATGAAGGCGTTTAATTGAAAAGGCTATAATTTGCAACATCAATTCTTTAATATGAGGGTCTGTAACATGGAATCTTAGTAGTTAGATAATTGCAATAAAGATTAGTTTGCTTTAAATAAATCTTTTAATTGCTTTTAATCGTCTTTGCAGACGGCCATATTCAGAGGGTGTCGACATCAAGCTATCATTCAAAGGACGAAAATATGCGTAGCAGGTTAGACAAAGATACAAGTTATGGAAGAGACTCCAACGATGAAACTAGTTCAACCAGTAGTGAAAAATATGAAAGAGACGTGGTAAGTAAAAACAAAATCGTATTCTTTGAAATCTCGTTTTCTAAACTTATTTAACAATGGTTTAAGAATTTTATTTATTTATTTATTGTTATTACTATTATAATTTATTTGTGATTTTATTTATTTTTCTTTGGGGAAGGGGGGATGGACGTTACCTGTTGTTATAAATTCCTTCCCTCTGAGGTGCATTATAGGAAGAATACAGTGGTTGATTTTTTTATTCTCATTTTTAGATTATGCCGAGGGAAATTTTGTTTACAATTGATTCACCGTCACATTATTACATATTAAACTGTTGTAAACAGGGTGCGGTCACGCTTGTATCAAAATCAGATTTGTATCGTAATAGGTGAAGGGAGGACTCTGTGCTCTGTACCATAGAAGGGTTTAACAACTTGTTTAAATGAAAAGCCCCACAATCATGATCCACTTGGAGTCTGTTTTTTCCCCGAAAGAAATAAAAAAAAATATGTGTAGTAGATATACCAGACTATTATTGTAGCATGACAACGAAATTATTATAACCTTAACATATGAGCCTTAATATATGAGCATGACAGCTCATATATTAAGGTTGAAACAAAATTATCGGGTTAAAATGCGTAAAAGTTAACTAGTACATATGCTTTGTAACACGATACGCCATGCTTCTATAAGATAAAAATCTGAACACACATCTAGTGCAACTAGTACAAAACTAGTACATAGGCTTTGTAACATCACACATCTAGTACAATTAGTACACAACTAGTTCATAGGCTTTGTGACATCGTGTTTTGGGGTTGAAAACAAAATTGTCGGGTAAAAATGCGAATAAGTTAACTAGTACATATGCTTTGTGACACGATACACGAAACTTCTGAAAGATAAAAATCTGAACGTACTTGTATATGAAAAAGGACTGGAGGAGTTATGACCTTGATCAACTTTAATGCCAAGTCAGTCATCTGGAGAACTGTTTATACGCAAACTAGTATTTAGATGAAACACGACGCTGGCGGAGTTAATATGAGTTGCTGGAGCATATCTTCTTCAAACTGCCGCTTTAATTCCGCCTAAAACAAAAGAAAGAACCCTATTCGTTCAAAATCCTTGTTTTCAGACCGCCTATTACCTTGTCTCGATTATTACCCGATCTCTCACCCGTGAACGAAGGCCCTCGCCTGTTCGAACACAAAATTGTAGAGTAGAAATTGACCTCACCAATAATCTATCATTTCAGATGGGCGAAGCCTGTCCGTCAGAAATGAGGATCCAAAACTTCTAACTTCAATTTAAACGAGAATTCTCCACATGGCAATTTTATGAATTTTATGATTACGCCGCGCGCGTCGTATGATGGTTAGTGTCACGAGCTTCTACGGAGTGGGTTCGGCCCGGGTTTGAATACCTACCAATGAATGGACAATCCTGTGCTATCCCCTCACACGGAGCAATGTTCATTCACCCGTATGGTGCTCTAATAATAAAGAAGGCAACAAAAATTACGGTGTTGTTGTTGTTGTTGAACCCCCTGGCCGGAAGTTCCAGACCAGGTCGACATAGGCTTCGGGCTGAGTAGTGCGGCTCCGGTTTATAATAGCACCACAAGGGTCGGAGTCTGACTTGGCTAGGTGCCACCACAATTTTGACCGAGCCCCCTTCCCTTCGTGGTGCGCCATCCATCGTGGGTGTCATACCTTCCCCACTCACTGGCCTCAAAGGACTTTCCGGTCTACGGATTTAACGTGTCTATATCCGGTCTAGACACGAAAAAAGTGCGGTGTGGATGGACGAATGTAGTCAAACAAAGGCCTGTTGCTATGGGGGAAAAATTGTGGTTATCTATGACGTACCTTTCAACCTTTCTAAAGCCATCTTTTCGCACAGAAACCTTCCTATATTGGTCTAGTTAATATAGAGATATAGAGGCGTAGTTTTTATACAAAGCCTTGCATGTTCTGTAATAGCGTTTGCAACTGGAGTTGCGAGGAATAACTCTCAAAAAATGAGATTTTCTCTCGTCACCATCACAGTTCATTTTCTGCTGAAACCTGCGCGAGGGGACCAGGAGATCGAACCTTAATCCTGGCTGACTGTAGTTACAGCGACGTGCAGCTGTCAGGCTGGGCGTTATATATTGCTAGGTAAACATATGACAAATACTGAACTTAAAAAATCAGCGTGGTCTAAACCAGGGGTTCTCAACCTTTCAGGCTCTGTGCCCCCCTTTGAACACTGATGTGAGGTCACGCCCCCCCCCCCTCCCACCATCACCACCATATGTGGTCAATACAAGTAATACAATCGGAATTTGAAACTGAATCTGGTTATTAAATGAAAATATAGAATAGATAATTTCATACACAAAATTTAATATTACTACTCATATCTTAATTTGGAACATATTATTATTAGAACATATGAAATTAAAGAATTAAATACAGATCCAATATATTTGAGGTAATCGAGGATCTAGGTGAGGTTGGCATGTAATACCAGTCACTTTCACAACATTAATGAGGGGGCTGGCACTGTTTGTCCTTGACAAGTTTTTGAATATAAGGTTGTAACTATGACAAAGCACACCTCGGGTCACTTTCAACGTCCAGACATACGACAATTATCGTGTTTTTGCAATTTAAAAAATTATCGTGTATGACAATTACCGTGTTCGTGTTCGTATGTCGAAAATATGTTACGGTTACATTCTGAGTGCAAAATTGAGTACAGTAAATTACAGTTAGTTTTACTTCTTATTTTGCTTTTTTTTAAAAACTCACGCCTCCCCTGAAATTTCTCTACGCCCCCCAAGTTGAGAACCGCTGGTCTAAACAATTGACGTGTATGCATATATATATATATATATATATATATATATATATATATATATATATATATATATATATATATATATATATATGTGTGTGTGTGTGTATGTGTGTGTAATATGATGAGCACCTGCCCCAGAAAGATCGGCTTAAAAGAAGATTGGGCCCACCATATCACGAGGAAGACATTTTCAAACGGTAGTCAAGTAGTCGGGAGCAATGATGGCATAGCAACATATTAATTTCATTTTTATTGAGAGGGATGGCAGCACAACCTCTCGGGGCAAAGACAGATCGGAAAAGTTCTCCGACCCATGGTCGAACTCTTAGGCCGTCTGCACACGGAGCAACTCAAAAGAAACTGATAACTGACTACAGTCACAAACCAGGCCGTGATGAGTCGTAACCTATGTAATTGAATGGAGCCACGCACACGGCGCAACTGGTTACAAACTCGTCCGACGAGTTTGTAACCAGTTGCGCCGTGTGCAGACGGCCTTATACTTATAACTTTTTGAGGACGCCTTGTCACATGGTGTTTAAAGAAAGAAGTTAATTGGCTATTTGTTAGCGGTGACGTTATACTTATGTAATCCTGCGTAAACTAGTACGAATCTAGGCCCCCACGCCGCGCAGCCCCTTTGTCTGTTGAACCGGAGTAAAACTTTAAACTAAAAATGGCTCGAACGCCCGAAGCAATTTAGAAAACTAGAATTTAAAAGAGTTATGGGTTTTTTATGTTGTATATATATATATATATATATATATAATTTCTTTTTTAAAGTAAACGACGAAATCAAAAGAAATTGGGGGGGGGGAGATATGGGAGGAATATCATTGAACAAAAGTTAAATTTCAACCTTCTACTACAGCTTCAAAGAGTTTAGTGGAACGGATGAAGATCCGTAATTCGATCTTTAAGTCCATAGTACCAACGCTCACACCAGCCTATATGAAATTTAGTTTCTGTTTACCAAGTGACCCTATGTGGTGCTATATGCCCAGGAGCATATAGAAAGAACGATGAAGTTGTATAACGAGAAGGACAAGATTGGAATAGAATTGAAAATGGTGTGGCGTTACTATTAAACACACACGCATGCACAGTCTCTTTTAAAGAAAAAGTTATGTAATTTTAGATTAATGTATTTTAAAATAAACAAAATATAACGAAATATGCTTAGCCATGCTATCTTTTATTTTTTTATATATATATTTTTACATAGAAATAAATTTTTAACACTATTGTTTAACCTCAGTTTCATTTACATGTCATCCACAATTATGTCCCCCCCCCCCCTCCCCTCTCGACCCAGAAACAACGTATGCATGATCTAATGTACGACGTTTAAAGTACCCGGGAATGAAAAGAAAAAAAAAATTACTCTCTTTGGGCGTATGGCCGTCTGTTGCATCTATTTTAAATAAAATTTGCGTATTCGAGTTATTTCGTTAATATTTGCAATTATTTTCAGGCCATTTTGAACCATTGTTTTGATGACATTGAGCGATTCATTGCAAGGTTACAACACGCAGCTGCTGCTTTCAAGGAACTAGAAAGGCGTCAGAAGAGTCGAAAAAACAAGAAAAAAGATATGGGTGGTCAGTATTTTTTCTTGAATTTTTCCTTATGCAGTTATGACAATATGTTTACTTTTCCTTAAATTAAGACTAATTCTATTGTTTGGCCGAATGGGGCAAAAATGTCCATTTAAGTAATCATTGCCACGTATTTTGGAGCGATAAGGGGATAGTTAAAATGCATATATTTTATTTTTATTAGTTTTTTTTAATTAGTAATGTCAGTTAACATAATACTTTACCTGTATGCTTTAAAAAAATATTTTTTGCTTGATTCAGAAATAAATGGTGCGACATGTACATGTAAAAAACATGTCTTCAGCCAACCATGGATTTTCACGATTCGATTACCGTATTTTTCGAATCTTAAGACGAACCTTTTTACCTAAAAAATCGTCTTAAAATGGGGGTGTGTTTTATGGTCCAATGGTCACATTAAAATAAAATGAATATTTTATTGTATATTATATAAATTTATTATATACTAGCGGCCCGTCCTGACTTTGTCCGGGTTGAACAAAATATTATACCAATAAATTTCCAGTTGATAGCCAATAAATTGTAAATCTTTTTTTACCTTAATAATAACCTAATTAATACCTTAAATTAATTTTATGTTAGTTAATAATTAAAATAAATTTTTTAAAAGAAAAAGGCGTGTCGGAGAACGGCTAGGTTCGAACCGCTAGCGTCAGAACAGAAGCCCACCGCGATAGCACCACGCTAAGGATCGTTGAAGACTTCGGTACAAAAAGCTGTAGAGGACAGTAGCGGTAACAATGGAGATTGTTACGATTAAGCCCCTAACTTTATTTCTACTAATTAGATATACGTAATATATAGCCTATGTCCATCTGGATTACTGTACCTTTCAAACAGTGAAAGAATTTTTCAAATAGGTACAGTGATTCTGAAGATTACCCTCCACGTACAAAATCGCTCTCTCTTTATATATAAGTATAGATTATATCTGTGGCGTTATTGCAGATGTTATGTCCGAAAAATTCAATTTTATGTTTTAAGTTCATAGGTCACACTTAAAATTGGTTCTTTAATGTGGCAAAAAGCTGATATGTGGAATTATGAAACAATACTAAGTTATTCGTATTGACAAATGCTGTTATGTATAAAAGAGGTAATACTTGGTCCCTAAATGAATATTCTAGTCCCAGATTGAAAATTTTTATTGAAGACCAGCCATATGCATGAGGTTGAATATTAACTAAAGAATATTTGGATTGAAAAACTTAATTGAGCGATTTTATATTTCACAACAAAAGTTGTTTTTTTAATTTGCCGAAAACATGAAAAAATGGCATACCAACGGCTTTCATAATGCCACAGATATATATTATATATATTTTATATATACTAATTATATTTTATATATATTTTTTCATTATACATATATTTTATCTTTATTAAGTAAGAAATTACCTAACAAAATACAAAATATTATTTTCCAAAAATCCTCCCATAAATTTGTGATACGTCTTATGATCCAAAAAATACGGTATTTGATTATTTTCCATTCATTATTATATTATTTTTTTAGATTTCGAACTTATTGCTATTCTAAAATTATTCAGATTGGAAAAAAAAAACACTCTATACTGATTATATCTGGGTTTTGAAATTTTAATTATTACACTGCTATTTTATGCTGTATTTGTATTGCTCCCCATTCTATATATGTCATATATTGCTCATCGCTCTCGCTATGTGTTCTTGAAAGTTAAATATAGAAAATATAAAACAAGTTCGTGTACGTAAATATATAATCAGGACGTAAATATATAATAAATATAGAATTGGGAGCAATACAATTGCAGCATAAAATAGCAGTGTAATAATTAAAAATTAGCTTCTAGAAGTGACAGATTTAAAAAGTGGATTTTATCCTACTGATGTGAGGTCTATTTAGTGGGAGAAGACTTATGATGATGGTCAAGAAAGCGGAGATGGTACCCATCGGCCTTGGTCAACATTCGGACTGTTGTGCCTTGAGTTTAATTTAGTTTTAGACTGCTGATGTCTCGTACGCCAGCGAGCTGATCCAATGATAAGTGAAGTTGAATAAGCTTTGACAACTTTAAGAGCAATTTCTTAATTTTTTAATAAATTAAAGAATGAACTTGGAAGCAATGTTCTAGAAGCAAATTTCAAAACAAAGCCTTTACTAATAACAAAAGCATTTTACAGTGACTCGACTTTAAACTTGAAAATATTTTCGATTGATATTGTAGACCGAAGCTTGTATTCTAGGAAATACTGCCTCTAACTCAAATCTAAGTCCTGACTCAAAACTTTGGCTCACAACTTGAGTAGCACTTTTTGCGGAAATTTTCATCACAGGAATTTTATATTTGTCTATTCAAAATATCGATAGGATTGATTACAACAAGTAAGCAAAAATTGCGATCAACTTGTCAATCTATATATATAAAACAGTTCCGTAACTGACTCACTGACATACAACGCACAGACCAAACCGCTGGACCTAAAGGGCTGACATTTTGCATGGCGATTCTTCTTATGGTGTAGGGGTGCACTAAGAAAGATTTTTGAAAAATTCTTCTTACATTTTTTTAGAATTAAATTTTTAAGCTGTCTTATTAACTTTTTTAAGTTTGCATTTAAAATAATAATTTGAGGGTTATAAAATTTATATCACAAGATGAATCATAAAAATTCCTTTAAAATGAAATCTTTTTCGAACCTTTACCTCGATTTTCTGATTTTTGGTGAATTTTTAAAGATTAATTTTTAGAATTTAATTTATTAAATGCCGATCACGTGATTTCTTTATCTGGTACTTTAAATAAATTTATCGTCACGTGCATAACAACTAAATAGACAAAAAATTAATTTTTTTTCTTTCTAATGCAGCAGACGATTGGATATTATTCCAAAAAAATAAATATCCCTTACGATTTTTTTATAAATATATATATTTATATATTTTACATCAATTGTATACATTGATCGTCGCATTTATTATAAATGTATATATTTATTTTTTTGGCATGAATTGCATACATTGACCGTTGTATTTAATTTGAATGTACGCTCCGTAGCGAAGCGCGGGTTTTCAGCTAGTAAATATATATATTTATATTATATAGTATAATAGATATAAATTGTTATAATGCATCTAATGAAAATACGATATTAAATTATTATGAGAACATTTAATCTGATACATAATTTTCTCTTTTAGATGGTATGCTTAGCATCCGGGCCAAACCTCCTACCGAGAGAGAATTTGTTGATCTTTTACAAAAATTTAAGTTATCTTTTAATCTATTGGTAAGTATGCATCGCTAATAAATATTTCATATTTTCGTACATTTTATAAACTAAATTATGAACCAAATATATGCCAAACTATGCGTTTTTGATGTTTTATTTCTCTGACACTGTGAATATCTAGATTAATGTCAAATTTTTTATCTGTAACTATTGCTGAACAGTTTCAGGAATTGAATATAACTTTATTTTCATGTCACCTGCTAAAAAACTGTTTATATACATATTATGTTGAACCTAATATTTCTATTAAATTAGATTAAGTCATCATGCATCATATATTTTTCTTTAATTTTCATTTTGTTTTGCCTTTATATATGTTACTGGTGGTGAATAATGGACTTATTTCTCTTACGTACTTTTCCGCAGGCAAAGCTGAAAAGCCACATTCATGACCCCAATGCTCCTGAGCTTGTTCACTTCCTTTTCACTCCTCTTGCCTTAATCGTGGACGCAGCGAAAGATTCCAATTACAGCTCAACTTTAGCCTCCAGAGTTGTAGCTCCTCTTTTGACACGAGACGCCATAGAGCTTCTCATGAACTGTTGTACATCAAAAGAGAGTGACCTGTGGCACAGTTTGGGAGATTCTTGGATCACACCAAGGTAATTTTTTAAAAATTCAGGTATTTTCTTCTTTTTGTTGAAAAAAAAGCCTCGTTATTGAGTTTAACCTCAGTTAGACAAACTAGCTGTTGCTATGGGGATAGAAAGCAGAAATTTAAACAATCAATTTAACGCATTTTATGAAAGTGTAACACATGTACACAAAAATTACTGTGCTTAAAAATTATAATCTAGTTCTATGAAGTTAAGGAGAATTTTTTTTATCTATATTACGATTGTCATACATCTAATAACAGTATACCTCGAGGGAATTGTTGTAACAGTTGTAATGAGCCGGCCTAGGGCCAAAATTCCAACAATCATCTCTCACTCTTCCATACCATATCCTCTCTTCTCATTTGCCCCCCCCCTCTCTCTTTATATATATATATATATATATATATTTATACACATACACACACACACACAGTGGAATATCGATCGATCGATCGATCATCGTTTTCCCGTATATGTTGTTTATTTCAACCAGTCCGACGATCATATTGCTTTATCTTCTCGCATTTATCGTTTTCCCGCATTTACCGTTCAGTTCAGTCGGTCCCTTGAAAAACGATAGATCGAGATTCCACTGTGTGTGTTTATATATATATATATATTATATATAAAAATTCCTGCCAAAAAAAATTAATCACTTATCTTATTTAATGCGTCTGACGTGACGTGACCTGTAAATTACTTTTTTTTAAGCATATCCTCTTTTAATTTATATATCTGATCTTAAAGAGTTCTAGCTTTGGGTTTCCACGTGTGGCCACTCTATCAAGGCCATAGAAAGATATCTAACTGCGGTTTTCAAACGATTCCACTGTCAGTTTGGATACTTCATGTATAATTTAACTGATCCTAGATCGTTTATAGTGAGTATAAACTTCTTAAAACACATTTTCTGATAACTGTATTAAAATTATGGCAATTAAATTGAAGAGGGTCCTGCTGGCAAAATTTTGCTTTTACCTACGCACATTTTGTAATGATATTTTCATTAAATGTGTCTGTTTTTTTTTTTTTTTAAATTGTGTATAATCATATTAATACTGTTTTAACCTTCCATTCTTTTTAAATTCTGTCTTATGATTTCATTTTGAAGTGAACCCCAACTATTTTGACTTTCCAGGGACCAGTGGAAAAGTTTCGAGGGCAGCTTCCACCCTGTTTTTTCCGATGGCTGGGCTCCTGAAAACCCTTTCTCCGAAGAAAGGGAAAGGGCTGAAGCTACGGCTGCGGCAGCAGCCGCTCTTGCTCAAAAACTTCGCAGAGAGGAAGGTCGCAGAAATCATGATGAGGTAATAAATGATAGTACAAACAATCCTATGGAAACAAAAATATTGTCTTTTTAACGTAGCTGCTTACGTGTGGAGCACTTTTTTTTCTAAAATATACAGTGCTGATTAAATGCCTGTAATTTTAGTTCAAATGTGACATAAAATCGTGAAAATAGATATGATTTTGGTAAAATTTTCATAACATTTTAATATATAGGGAATTCTTTATATATTTTTAGTGCAGTTTAGTGCTTATGGCAGAGGGTACGTTCGGAGCACTTTTTTTTTTTTCAAAAATATACAGTGCTGATTAAATGCTTGTAATTTTAGTTCAAATGCGACATAAAATCGTGAAAATAGATATGATTTTGGTAAAAGTTTCATAACATTTTAATATATAGGGAATTTTTTATATATTTTTAGTGCAGTTTAGTGCTTACGCCAGAGGGTACGTTCAGAGCACTTTTTTTTTTTCAAAAATATACAGTACTGATTAAATACATGTAAATTTAGTTCAAATGTGACATAAAATCGTGAAAACATATAATTTTGGTAAATGTTTCATAAAATTTTAATATATAGGGAATTCTTTATATATATTTTAGTGCAGTTTAGTGCTTACGCCAGGGTGTACGTTCTGAGCACTTTTTTTTCAAAAATACAGTGCTGATTAAATACATGTAATTTTAGTTCAAATGTGACATAAAATCGTTAAAACAGATATAATTTTGGTAAAATTTTTATAACATTTTAATATATAGGGAATTCTTTATATATTTTTAGTGCAGTTTAGTGCTTACGCCAGAGGGTACGTTCGGAGCACTTTTTTTTTCAAAAATATACAGTACTGATTAAATACATGTAAATTTAGTTCAAATGTGACATAAAATCATGAAAACAGATATAATTTAGAGATTTAATTGACAGATATATAATGGGTCAATAATGGAATAATCATTGAGCTAATCATATAAATTAAATATCTAAGAATTAAGATGAATGGATGGCCCTATTTTTCTCTTGCTGATCATGGCCTAAACAGACGGAGATAATAATTTTAGAGCCGATTCCGAACAGATACAAACACCCCTGCAACAGTGACTCAAACTTACAGACGCTGGTACCGAAAACCATCGCATAGACATTCGGCCTAAAAATTAGGAATCCTCTCATGTTTTTTATAGGTATCATATGAAGCATGATGTACAAAAACAGTAGCCTAATCCCTCCTTTTGAATCCGATTATCTTGTCTTCCGAATCATCTATACTCCAGTTACTTTAAGCCTCGAAAATTATCATCAGCAAGAGTCATGCTTTTATAATAAGACTGTATGCTTCATCAATACTGCTCTGAATATTTCGCATGGTTTGGTGTCCTTCGACAAATCGTGTTTAAATTACTTTATTTTGACACGCCGGTAGAAAATTGCGCATTGCACCTTTCCACTCATGACGGATATTGTTGCAGGCCGACATGAGACACCAAGACTTCAGGGTGCCATCTCGCCAAGACAGAGACAGCCGTTACGGCAGTGAATTCTACTTCAACGAGAGACCCGACAAAGAGCGACCCGCTTCTCCTGTTCATTCTTCTGAAGTGCCACATTCTAGTTTCGAAAGCAGATATTACGATAATCAGCACGAGACCCCTCCGAGGCGAGATCCTTTTGACAGGTGAGACATTTCGAGAGGTTTAATTAAACGTTTGCCGCGTAACGTGGGATTTAGTGACTGGTTTTTATATATATATATAGAATATAAATTGGCGAGATCCGCTTGACAGGTGAGACATTTCTGGACATATAATTAAGCGTTTTACACTCAACGTGTGTTTAGTGACTGGTTATATTTGCTCGGATACTTCAACTAAAAATAATAGGGCTCTTGTAAAGAAGCTGGTACCCCTTTTAACGTGGGCTATAAATACGCAAAACTTATTGTTATCTTCTATGTACTACAGTCAATCTTATAAACTAGAAGGTAACCCGTCATTTTGACGTCATAAAGGAAAAAGTATATGAAAGTTAAAAAATATCCCGAATTATCTTAACAATATTGCATTTAATCCCCACCTTGTAAAAGCAAACCCTTTCATTATTTTTTATTTATTTAGTTTTTCACGCGATTGGAGAAGTAGACTGTCATCCAACCCGTCATTTTGACGTCATAATACTAATAATGACGTCATAAGGGAAAAAGTATATGAAAGTTAAAAAATATCCCGAATTATCTAACAATATTGCCTTTAATCCACACCTTGTAAAAGCAAACCCTTTCATCATTTTTTATTTATTTAGTTTTTCATGCGATTGGAGTAGTAGACTGCCATCCAGTTTTTTACAGCTCACTACGCGATATGAATACTTGAGCTATTTGATTCATTCACATTCAAGTTTGTTTACTTTCAGAATTCATCGCAAAAGTAAACAGATTTTTAAAAACTGTTAAATATACAGCTAAAAGCATCCAATTTTTTTTAGTTCTGAATGTTTTATAGAAAATTAGGCTGAACAAACGTGATTTGATGGAGAAGATATTAGTTTTTAGGTAAGAAAAAATTCTGATCCACATCTGAAATTGAAATTAAGCCGGCTGTTTGTTTACTGAGGGCTTCAATTGAAAGATGAGTACAGCCCGGAAGTGTTATACAGAGACAACGGCTATTATATATATAACTATTATGGATAACAGGTTTGAATTTAACAGAATTTTTTATATGATGTCTATGCTAAGAGTTTATTATCGTCAGAACGAAATAATCTTCGACTGATGAGTTTTTATTTATTAGTGTTCATTTTCGTTTCGTTATTTGCATCACACTATCCTGTTCTTTCAATTAGGAGGAAAGAATATCGTTTAGGATTTATTCTAAATTATTTATGCTATTTAAATTGCCTAAACTAACTAATCAATAGCGCTGCAGTCCATTGTGGACCAAGACCGGTGGTGCCCATTTCCGCTTTCCTGACCGTGGGCTTGGGGTGCCTTACAACATATGTCTCGGGCAGGTGGTCAGCCTGCCGAGGGACCCCCAGAGTCCGTTCCCAAGCATGCTTGGTCCTCATTTTCTCGACCCACTCAAGGAATGAAAAGCTGAGTCGACCTTGCCCAGTCGCAGGGTCGAACCCTGGACCTGTGGTGTGGCAGCTTGAAGCTTTTAATCAATACATCACAGGGCGTCAAAATTGCCTAAAACTGGCTGTATATTCTGTATATGCACATAATTTTGTTGTCCGCTAGGTTGCCGTTATTGTCGTCTTTTAGTGTGATTTTGGCGATTTTCGAAAACTTCGCCAAACCACGCCAAGGGTACCCATTTCTTTGCATTTATTTACCAATAACAGCTCTACATGAGTTTTGAGAACAGCAAAATAAAGAGTTACTACTTGAACATATTTTACTGAATACAACGTTTAAATGCACTTTATTCTACGTTATAAGTGGGAAACGCTTAGGGATGCGACATCGATAACAAAACATGGATGTTTTGAAACATCGATATTCAATATTAAAACATCGATGCTAATAAAACATCGCCCAAAAACCATCGATGTTTTTAAACATCGATGTGTTAGAATATCCATTTTTTAAAACTGGTTTAGTAACCTTTAACTGTTACTTCGGTTAATCGTGGGGGGGGGGGGTGATTTAATTTTACTCTCTGATTGGGCTGACACAAATGACAAAAACTTGGTTGCTTTTGCCTTGGGCTACATTGATAACTCAAAATTCTCGTTGTAAATATCGTCATGTTTTGCCTTCAAATGTCCAGATAAATTCTTGGTATTACCAGAAGTTTTGAGGGACTTGAGGCAAATATTGCATTTTGCCAATTTGTCAGAGGTTTTGCAAAAATATTTCCAAACGGTACTTTTGGGAGGCATCTTACTAATAATATTAACGTCAACTTATATAAAGCCAGAACAAAACAAAAACTTAAATGGATGCTCTCGTGTATACACTATTTATAAAATAAAACCCCATGGAAGGTTCTGGAGTATCAAGAACATTCCAAGCGCTCTCATTGGTTCATTGGTTGTTGATTGCCATTTGTCTGTTTGCTAAGGAATAGTTCCCTATTTTGTATTCGTCCTTTTCAGAATTCAAACTTACATTTACTGAGTGTGAAAATTATGCTACGTGGTAAATTTTTTTATTATGGTACTTTTTCATTAAAAAAAACATCGATACAACGTAAAACATCGAACAAAAAACATCGATGTTAAAAAAACATCAGCTTCAATAAATCGATGTTTAAAACATCGATGTCTTTATCAAAATATCGATGTTTTGAAAACATCGACATCGATGTCGCATCCCTAGAAACGCTGAATGTTATACGTTAAATAAAAATACATTTCATGATGTAGATGCTTATCTTACTTGGTATATGTAGCCTGTACCTAATTTGAAATATCTTATGTACATCAACTTAACATGCGTTTTTATGTAATAGTTGTTAATTTTATTTTAGACATACTCCTCTCAAACATTTTTTATCCAGTTTATGATATCTTCATTGTCAATATATTTTCCATCTGATTTTTTCAGTTTGTAATAAGTATTAATATATGAGAATTCCACCGGTCTGGATCACCCAAAATTTAGATCTATCGTATATTCTTGCAAAGTTTCAGCAAAAAATGGCACTCAGTTATGTTTCCGTCACATAGTGTGGGTTCTCATCGAAGCAAATTTCCACGTACAAAAATGTATAGCTGACAAACTGGATATTTTCCAAAGACACATTTAATATTAAATAACGTAACAGGAATATTACATAGTATGTATAATGTTTTAAGTTGTTTGCATATTACTGCAGTGTACTGGGGATAAAACTCATATCCAGGCTTTGAATATTTTTCAGAATTCCATCAAAAAGTGACCAAATGTTACGAGAACTTAACTGAAAACACAAAAGTATTTTGGACAAATTTTAAGCTAAAGTGACATTCCCTTTGGAAGGTTGATTTTAAATTTATAGTAATTTTAAGAAAAAAAAAGGGGAGAACGGGGAATTTCTGTCTTTATTGAAACAAAATTTAAATTTCTATTTTCTATAAAAAATATTTACTATATTTCATTCGAAGTATTTTTATGACTCTAAATACAGCAAGAATACTACAATATGTTCTTTATGTAGATTTTTTTTCAGTACTCTATGCGTTTGAAAATTACCATGCATTATATTATTGAGACTGTGTGGAAAGTATATCCTTATAAATTAATGACTAGCCTAAGAGTTCAGTTCATAGTAATACTGAGTCAGCTTTTCGATTTTGGTATGTTTAACTTCAGATAATACTTCAGATAAAAATGAAGGAATCTGTGAATATACTAATTCGTAGTCGTTCTTGAGTGTAGAGAATGAATTACAGGAACTGTCTTCAGGTCTTTCGGGCTCGTCAAAAAACAGCGTTCTGGCAGTAAACGAAATATCTAGGAAATACCACGGTATGAATTTTTTCGTTTCTCAGCTCGCACAGCCCGAGTTAATAGGACCTATAATGGGCTCGTGTCTTGTCTGTTAGCTGGGCATATGCTATGGACTAGCTACGAGCCTTCGCAGATATCTCCTGTCAGTTTTTAAACCTATCAAGAAATATTTTATTTCTATATTCGATAATTTTAGCAGTTAGAAATATACAGAGGCTGTTCGCACATTTTTTAGACGATTTTGGTAAGCGGTAATAAAAAAATCGTTGCAAAAGAAATAATTGCAATTGTACTATGTTTTTAAAAGTCAAAATTATCGTCTGCGGCTTGAAAGTTTTGTTTTTATTCAAAATGGCGTTTTTAACAAAGCAGTGGTTCGAAGGCTACATTTATGCTCTTTCCGAAGAGAAATATGCATACTCCGTTATCCAAAAACGATGTGAGAGTCATGGTTTTGTGATATCTAAAGCGTCGATAGGTAATATCGTCAACAAGAAAGTAAAAAAACGTCAAATTGGAGCCTCAAGTGGGACAAAAATTCCAAACAAGTATCCAAGGAAAAAACGGACATCTTCGACTATTGCAAAGGTACGTTGTTTAATGTTAAAAGAAAATCCCCCTAGTCAAGGGACAGTTGCAAAATCATTAAAATGCTCGGTGTCCACTGTAAACAAAATGATAAACGTTGATTTAAACTAGTTTAAATAAGTAAGTCTAGTTATTCTGAAGTCTCGTAAAATCTTGTAGCCAACTCTCTACTGCGGAACAGATAGTTACCCTCAATATTTTTCAAGGCATCAAGTTATCTTTCAACTTCATACCTATGTCAGTGATTTCTTTGTTGGTAGATAATAAATTCTTTTAAAAATATCTTTTTGTGTCATGTTTATTAAATAATACATCCGGTACTACGTGTGGTATTTCCGAGAATGCTTTTCAGACATACGGGAGCTGACCAGTACCATTCAATTTAAATTTAAACGTGCCACACATAATTTCGATTGAGGCATTTGCAAAGTCACTTACTTATATATATATCTCATTTTCCCCTAGGAACGGTGCTGTTACTCCCGTCTCCGACAGAGAATTTCAAGATCTTCGAGACCGAGACGTCAGATCCGATTTCAGTGCCGACTCCATTGATCATGCCTCTGCTTCAGATCCCCAAATTCAGTTTGAACGCCATCAGAAACAGTTTCTTGAAGACTTAGTCTCCAAAGGTGCTAAGGTAGTGCAAGTCATGTATCCTCGCACGGCCAATAATGACAAGGAACTCACTGTTATTAGAGGAGAATTTCTAGAGGTAAAATGTTCACTCTGTCTGTACGAGGGGAAAGATATTGTGCTTCATTTTGATGTTTTACCCGTTATTGGCATCGTTTTACCACTAACTAATGTATTTTCTGTTGTGAGATATATTTAATTTGGTATTATTAAATAACATGTGTAGCATCCATTTTCTGTTGAGCATCTTGTGGCGTCACGACAAGGCTAAACTCTCTGAGGCATTTTGAAAAAATTTGACAACTATTGGATCCATACTAGCAAAAAACAGTCCTAAATAAAATGCGAAGCCAATTTTTAAAACAGAAACTTAACGAGGAAATTTATTTACAAACAGAAAAATTTAACATTTAAGGTTACAACATATTCAGTTTAACTCTGTGCAGATCTACAAAGCACGCTCCCGGACCCCTACAATCCCAACACCGGAGCTTAAAAAATACACGTCCACACAAGGCGGATTCTATGCGGCCTCTGTCCCTCAGAGAGGGGGTCGGCAATCGTTGGTGACAGTTCCTTCGTAACGCCGAAACTTTATTACATTCCAGAATCGTTAGGATGACAGCTTTACTGGCTGCATCTGGGGGAAAACTTTTTTTAATCTCCCACGTGTTCAAAACCGGTGAAAACTGGCAAGACTTTCCCCGATACACACGTAGCTGTGTTTCAAGCAATCTGTGGGGTCTTGGGAAAAATTAAGACCATACTTCCAGTACGCTACAATCTGTTATTCAGGCCTATTATGTTACATTTGTTATCAAACTGTATAAAGGATGCAGTTTGATAACATATGAATTGAATATTTCAAAAAATTAAAACAAAATTTTTTCTTCTTTATGAATTTATGAAAAGTGCTTATGAATTATTTTACTTATTTCATCTCAGATCTTTATATGTTACTCAATTTTTTCTTTTTTTCCACAGGTCTTGGACGACAGTCGAAAATGGTGGAAAGCCAAGAATTCCCGAGGACAGGTGGCACATGTACCCCATACCATAGTAGGACCTGTTGCTGAAGAAGACAATTTCCACAATCCCATATATGGAGCTAAAACTAATGGATCAAAGGAGCCATTTTATTCCCATGTAAGCAAACTTAGCATGTTTTCTGCCACCCGCGCTGTCTAAATAGATCTTTGAAGTATTTCATGAATATTTTTACGCAGCTGACTATTCCAATCGGACCATGATGTCGTATATAAATGATGATTTATAAGATCATTGTTTGAATATAGCAGTGACGTAGCGAGCATAATTAGCGCCCGGGGCAAGATACCTTTTTGGCGCCCCCCCCCCGAAAAACATATAGTAATATAATATATAGAATTATTGAAAAGGATCATTTGGCGCTCCTCTGCGAGTGGCGCCCAGGGCATGATATACCCCCTTGCCCCCCCCCCCCCCCTCGCTAATCCCCTGGAGTATAGATACATTTTATTTTACTTAGATATTGTCTATTATTATTTTAAAATACTCTCAATAGATTTGTAAGCATGCACCCTGTATTCTGAAATGTGACGGCACAATTAACAGTTCTGCAGTAGATAATTGGCGCTTTTGAGCTTCATCTTTACGGGTCCATAGCTAGTACACAATTCTCTTTTGCACATAATGTAGAGTGTTTGAATGAATCGGATTCGTAATATTTTGGTACGCTATCATCTCTCAATTTGACTATAACATTTATCCGTATATAAAAGGAAAGGAAAGATAACATTGCCCCCCCCCCCCCAATTGCCCAGTCAATATGATGTACCCCGCGGCATACTCGTTTTATGAGTTCGTTACCTAAAGACTAGTTTATTGATTTGTTTAGTTCTCTTTTGAACACGAGGAAGCTTCTTGGTTGGGTATTTGTATCATAGATAAAGTGTATATGTTAATATATGTGTGTGTATTTGATGGGCAAAACTTCGTTGTTTCAAACAGACATCATAAGCTTTGTCCCTAATGTAGGGATTAGAAATTCAAGAGCTCCCCAGGTTAATTTAAAGGAAAATTACTGAAATGATTATGTTACTTACACACATTATGAGCAACCATATTTCATTTAAAAATATTCGCCTCACCATATTAATTCATTTTAAGTATGAAAGCTTTGAAACTGAATGCATAAATAAGTTGCTGAAAGTCTTTAGAAACTTTTCTTGGGTTGTCAGTGAGAAACTGTACCAATTCAGGTAGCCATAAGGTGAGAACTATTGATGGGGATCATATAGCCGTAGACCAGATACGCAGAAGTGTTGCTAAGCTATTTGAATGTATTAAATTTTTCACGTCCATATTTAAGCTAACAAATTTTAACTCAGCTCTTATTATACTCAGTGTTTTAAAATGTAAGAGTACAACTTTGATATAGAACAGGTAGCTAGAAAGAGGTACCAAAACCAAGTGCACGTCACAAAGAAGCAAAAATGAACTCTTGGTCTCGGAGCTTTTTTTTTCCCCAAATAGAAACACTATTTAATTTTAAATATGGGGATAACTTATTTATTTGTAATGGATGAAAAAAAATGAATTCAAATCCAAATATTTTTGAAAAACACTCGCATTGCTTTTAAACATTTATATTCAAATGTAGAAAACATAGTTTTAAAAAATTCAACCTTTGTCCAGAAAGTTCGGTGAATGACGTCATTGTGCTCACGTTCGTATGAGTTTGCGACCGGCTCATACCGTGCCGGACAGATGTGAAGACTGGTCTGAACCAGTTCCAGAGCGGCGGCGCTGCGAGTTAGCTTATCGTGTGGAAACTATTCATTGTAGAGTGAAGTGAATTCAAAATGGATCAGCGAACGAATATGCTGATCTGTTTCAAACTTGGAAAAGCAGCGAAATAGTCTCATGAAATGCTGCTAAAAGTTTACGAAGAACGTGCTGTCTCCTTGAAGTGCGTGTATGCATGGTTTAAACGCTTCCTAGAAGGGCGAGACACCATTGTGGTGGGGTCCAGGGTCGCCGAAAAGCAAGAAGATGCGAAGTGAGAAATCCCGCATGAAGACAATGCTCGTGGTGTTCTTCGACTCTGAGGGTCTCATCCATAAAGAATTCCTGAAAAATGGGGAACTTCCTGAGGGCACCACGTTAAATGCCGCTAAGTACGTGGATATACTGAAACGTCTGCTGCAACGGATCAATCGGGTACGCCCCCAGTACACAAAGCAAGGCAACTAGACCCTGCTTCCCGACATTGCCCGGCCACATACTGCCTTTCTGGTGCAGCAGTACCTGGCCAACATGCGAGCCAACCTACTCCCTAGACAATGTCTCCCCCGGACTTTTCTTGTTCCCCAAATTGAAATCAGCCCTGATGGGCCACAGGATTTCGGACATCCAACGCAATGCTACGACCCAGCTGAAGGACATCCCTAAAGACGACTACACCAGGAATTTCCAAGACTTGTACAGTCGTTCCCAGATGTGCATTAACGCGTACGGGGATTACTTCGAAGGACAGTAACAGCTGTTTCATGTAAGACAGCAATCCATTGTAACTATAGACACATTCACCGAACTTTCTGGACAAAGGTTGTACGTTATTTACTAATGTGTAATTTTAAAATAAGGGCGAGAGGAAAGTTCCCTGTTGTTTTAGCATTGGGATTGGAGATCATAGGAAAAGCCAACTGATGTACCACATTAAGCAGTTTTTGACTTCAAGACTTGCAGAGGATGCAAGTTAGTGTGGCCTATCGTGAGGTTGCACTGCCTTGTAATAAAAAGTGACTCCATTAAGTTTGTGACAGTCTGCAAATTAAAAATGTTCAAAGAAATTCTTTGTAACAGTTACAGTTTAAAGAATGCCTTGGGGTATATTTAATTAATTTCATCACGATGTTCCATTTTTCAGAACGAGTCTTCTGTGAGCAAGCCAGCCAGTGAAAATGGACACAAAGAACCCACTTCACCCCACCGACCAGCGGCTGCGATTCCCATCCAGCCCGCCCCCGCTGACTGGGTGAGAAGAGAGAGGCAAGGCAAGAAAGGTGAATTTCGCTATTTTTGAGGCAGCCCCCCTTGCCTCTGCAAACCCTCAAACCATTCCGCACCTTAATAGGAGCTTGTAGTCAAGAATACCTGATGATGCATCCCTTATTAGAACAAAAACGTTGTGCTTGTGCCTTTGCTCTTATTTTGCAGACTCTGGGACGTCAGAGGAACGAGAAAGACAGTTATCTCTTACCTTTGAATGGCTGTTTCGAGCAGTGTTCATTCTGATCAACGCAAAAAATAAAATTCGTTACTAAAAGTAATGTTTAACTATTGAAGCTCACAGAACTTTTTTTGGGACCAGATAGATAGGGAGTAAGCATCATAGAATGAACCACTGATTTGAAAGTGTAATTTCATGAACTCTGTTTGAATGTTTGAACAAGATCAAAATATTTGTATCAGAAAGATAATGGTAAAGGCATTAATAATATTCATCTTTCTTTTTGTTTACTTCCATCAGAATATAGAGCTGAGTAAGCTAGATTGAGGCATTTTGTCAGTATATTTTTTTGTTTTTACTGACATCACATTTATATAGAAATAAACAAAACCCTATGACTGTCATCCTTACGACATATATCTCACAGTTATCCTTTATAATATGTTTATATGTCATTGTCTCTTTAAATTTATTATAATTAATAACTATACGAGATGCTAATTCCTAAAGCTTTCACCTGAGCTTTTTTTCTTTCTTTGGTGAAGAACATTTCCAAAATAATTCTACTGAAATAAGTTATTTCTATTCAATGTGCAATGTCTTAGTACTTCCGATTGCTCATATATTCATATATGTACTCTAGAATGCTTAAGATTATAGAACTGAATAGCATTGTTCCTTTTAATGCCATTTGCTTTGTATATACCCTAAGCACATTCCTTAATTTTGAAAAAATTGTATGTGTTAATGCCTAAAATAATGTACATATATTTTTTTTTGTAAACTTTAGTATTAGTTGTTATACTCAGGTTTCGCATATTAAGCTTTATTTTTTATTAAAATTAGTGTATCAACTAGAAGACTAAAAAAGAAAGCAACTTATGTGTGACTTTTCTACTCCATGTACATAAATTTTCTGCGCGTACGATAATGGCCTACTTAAGTCTAATACTTTTCTCGGAATTCTGTTGCTTGTGTGGTATTCTATAGTTTTTGCTTGTCGTAATATTTGTTTAGGGAAGTTTGATGTTCCGAAGCAAAATCAAACCACTTTAATAATGTACTAATTTATATTTTCCTTGTAAATATTTTTTAAATTTGTTGAACCAAGCAACATTAAAATGAAAGTACAACTATGATGTCTAGATATTAATGAAAATTGTTTATGTTAGATATTTAGACTTCTGCAGAAAGATTTTTTAAATAAATAAATTTTTTATATTAAAAATACAATATTTGTATATATGTATACTTTATTACTCAGGAATAAAAATTTTGTGCTCTTTTATATATATATATATGTTTATAAATGCTCTATACTACAAACAATTCTTTATGTAATAGAGCAAAATAGATGAATATTATAAATACACTATTTATTCGTGATATATAGCTGCTGAAAATAATACTTTTAGATTATAATTTTTAAACATTTAAAGTCATTAATATAGTAATATAATGCGTTACAATTTCATGCTTAAAAATATGTCATGGATTCAATATTTTAGGTTTTAATGTTGGAAAATGTGCTTTTTTATATCATTAAATTTTTAATATAAAATTTAAATTATTTATAAATTTTATTTAGTCATTTTCAATAAGCTTTAAATACCTGTTTAATTGAAAATTATTTTCCATGAGTTTAAATGTACATAATTATAGCTATAAATATTACTTAAAACATTTATATATATATTTTAAAACGGACATAAAATCGTAGAGTCTTATTAATCAAAAAATGAAAGAACTTGCTGCCTACTTAAGAAATTTTATGTTACAAAGAATATTTTACTTTGGTTGAAACTTTTAGATATACATTATTTTATGTTACTAATTTTTTTTTTGTCTATTGAATTATAAGATACTTTTAGTCAAATTGATTTTGTGCTTTTATATTGTAGAAGATTTATGTTTTGTTTTGCGTTTCGAATTTTAAGAAATTCTCTTATATGTATATATTTACAAGTAGAGATTGAATATTTCTTGGGATGTTGTAAGAAATCCTTTGAAATTCTCAAACACTGAAGTGTCTTCCAGTCGATGTTTATAAAAACATAACTGACAAAATATTTTTACTGTTAATGTTTTAATATTGCTGATTCAAAGTTATGTACATTTTTGTATGTGCTAACATCATGTAAACTGAAAATAAAATTGTTCATTGAAGAAAATTGATTATTAATACAATTTTTTTTTTGTATTTCTCTGTAGAGCAAATAATCTTTTCAACTGACACAACTGTATAAGATTTTGTCATTTTGCATATACAACCGTTATTGTAACTTTAAAATTTAGTGTCTCCCTAATCTAAAACCTTTAAATCCTTTTCAATTTCTTCCTTTTTTTCCCTTTGTCACAAAATTTTCATATATATAGAGAGAGGTCTGGCATTAATGGTTTTTAATTAGTCTAGAAACATAAAACCATACAATTGTTTCAAAAAAAATTTTTTTTTTAAACTAAGATGCTCCTATACATAACAAATGTTTCACTGTACTGTGTTTCAGACATAAATACTAGAGATGCATAGTAAATAACTTCAGACATTGTTAAGATAAGATAGTTTGAATCAAAGCATCTGTAGAGGAATTGCGAGTGACACTTACGATTTTATTTTCTAATGAGGAGGTTCTTGTCATGAGACCATTTTGAGAGATTTTGCATCAGGGACGTAGCTACCGTGGGGCAGTTGGAGCGAACTGCTCCAGGCGTACGAATCACGAGGGGCGCAAAATTTGAAGGAGTGAAATAAAAATTTGTGAAAACTTTTGTATAAATAATTTCAATTCGTCAGATTTTCTATAAAATATACAAAAAATAAATGAAATATTTTTTAATAAATAAAACTAGGCCAGGCCGCGCTTTGAATTTTTGCCCGGTGTTGGACACTAGATATTCTCAAACGTTACCAGTTGAGTGTCTTATCAGGAAAAGGGAGATGGCCGGAGCATCTATACCCCCTATGGCGAAAGTCATTACAATCCTTCAAATGTCATTCTAAACGAGCGGGGGGTAGAATTCTTTAAGTGACTCCTCCCACTACAAGAGTCAAAAACACGCAGGATTCCAAACAAAGATTTTTTTCTTAGTACATAGCAGCGTTAACGTCGGCACAGAATAGAGGCAAATGTTCGGGGATTTTTTGAAAGCAAGCATAGTATTTAGCGCTTCATATTCCCATTGTTTACTTTGTGCAGTGTAAGAATTTCAAGATGATTCTTGAATGAATGTGTTATACAATTTTTAAAACTTAATGAGACTGTGGATTGGAATTTATTGTTCTGTTTAAGGTGACTGCCTACGTTCGGAGCCAATTTTTTTAAAAAATTGTTTTTTTAAGGATTTCTTGGTCTCATATGGTAAAACAGCATTTAAAAATAAAAAATAAAAAAAACTTTCCTGTAAACTCCATACTTTTTTATAAATTGGTCAATTTGAAGTAATTTTTAATGAAATTTAGGTAAAACGCTTATCACTCTGAACAAAATTCTAATGCTACTATTTTAATTTCCTTCTCACACATGATACATATAACAGTTATCTTCAAAATGACCTACAATCTAAGAGAAATTATAAAATGCAAAAATAATACAGACAATTTTATGTTCCAATATGAAAATTTTCCCCAATTCGTCATTCCTTTCCTTATAAAAACAGCCCCAAACAAAAAAATATTTATTATACATCAATTATTGTACGTCATTTCATTAACAATAGCATCTAAAACATTTCCTGAAAATTTTATCAAATTATATGCATTATTATCTGAAATATCATGATAACGGTAGAGATTTGTGCTAAAAAACATAATTCTGAGAAAAACGCCTTTAAAGTTGTTTGTCACTTCAGTTTTGTATTAGACGATGTTTTTTAAAATAGCTATAACTCTGCTTCTAATTGATGTAGAATGAAAATCTAAACGGTTTTGAAAAGAGAAAAGATTGAGTTACAAGATTCTTGCAAAAAATAAAATTGACCAAAATGGTCAAAAAATGGACGCATTTAAAGTTGTTTGTCACTTAAATTTTGTATTAGACGATGTTTTTTAAAATAGCTATAACTCTGCTTCTAATTGACGTAGAATGAAAATCAAAACTGTTTTGAAAAGAGAAAAGATTGAATTACAAGATTCTTGCAAAAAATTAAATTGATCAAAGTAGTCAAAAAATGGCATTTTCAACGTAGGCAGTCACCTTAAGTGACTTCATACAATTTGTGACTATTATTTTACTAAATTACTTATCTACAGCGTGTTTTTGGATTCACCGACGTATAATTTTAAAAGTGATTTAATTATAAAGTATGTTAATTGATGTTGCAAGATAAAGAATAATAGGTACTACTTAAGAGTTACGTATTATAGCTGAAAGTTGGCGGTGAACATTTTCAGCAGCAGCATGTTATAACAATACAAATATGTATTTTTATAACATGCATGAGATAATTTTTTAAAAAATCAGCAGAGGAAGAACGAAATTTCCACTATAAATAATTTTAGATCTAATTAAAAATTGCGTGCTAATGACAAAACAGAAATACACAAAAAATATTCAAAATCAGTGTTAAAAGAAACTGAAATCATTAGAACCCTAAGTCTTAGGATGCTTAAATTTTTGCATGGAGGTTGTTATTATGCCCTAGGTGCTCGTTAAGAAATCTTTTTAATAAATTAGAATTTTAAGGCGGCATATAGGGGCCTAATCCTTCCCCCCCCCCCAAACAAACACACACACACACACTCTCTCTCTCTCTCTCTCTTAGGCCCTAGGTGCGCACAAAGAAATATTTTTTTAAATACAAAAGGAGCTTAATACCACCAAAACAACAACAAAAATCTACCTCTGGTACATGTTTTCTAGAGAATTAAAATTTCATAGGGTGTTGCTCTTAGGCCCTAGATGCTCCCTAAAAAAAGAAATCTTTAAGAATTCCTTAAAAAGAGAAATCTTTAAGGGGTGTAGCGTATTTTACCTGTGACTTTAGAGTTGTATTCAATACCCCAGGTAGCGCGTGTTACAGGATACGTGAAATAAAATTAACAGCCAGACTAGCGATTAATTAAATTAAAATACACATTTTATTAAGTGCTCTTGGTTAGATACGGGTAATTAACAGTGAATTGACAGTATCCCCAATGTACAGGAAGTCAGACAATTTTATGAACAGCTAGAAAATATTTACGCTTTTTCAGTTTTATTAGGCGTTAGGAAACTAATCAAACCAACTTAGCAAAAACATTAACAAGAGTTTGTCCAACACGATTGTCTTCCCGTGTTCAGGCCTTTGATGCCCCACATTCTCGTTATTTTGATGTAATTAAAATATTGACATACACTGTTAGAGACACACACACACACACACACCAAAAAAATAATAAAAAAAAAGACGCACCAAGAAGGAGTTATCGGAATGGGACGAAATTCGGTAGATGTTATGTACATCTACAGAAAAACAAATGATTACAATTTGAAAAAAATTGGATGATTTATTCAAGAGAAAGAGCTTCCCAAAGTGAAAAAGTCAATAACGCGTTGGTCCACCTCTGGCCCTTATGAAAGTAGTTATTCGGCTTGGCATTGATTGATAGGGGTGGCGGATGTCCTCCTGCGGGATATCATGCCAAATTCTGTTCAATTGGCGCGTTAGATCGTCAAAATCCCGAGCTGGTTGGAGAGCCCTGGCCATAATGTTTCAAACGTGCTCAATGGGGGAGATATCCGGCCACCTTGCTCGCCAAGGTAGCGTTGGGCAAGCACGAAGACAAACAGTAGAAACTCTCGCCGTGTGCGGGTGGGCCTTATCTTGCTGAAATGTAAGCCCAGGATGGTGTGATATGAAGGGCAACACAACGGAGCATAGAATATCGTTGACGTACCGCTGTACTGTAACGGTGCCGCGGATGAC
Organism: Dolomedes plantarius; assembly: GCA_907164885.2. NCBI lineage: Eukaryota > Metazoa > Arthropoda > Arachnida > Araneae > Dolomedidae > Dolomedes > Dolomedes plantarius. The sequence goes on from OU015496.1 coordinate 185,423,727, forward strand.
AACCAAAGGGGTCCTGCTATGAGATGCAATGACACCGCAGACCATCACTCCTGGTTGTCGGCCCGTATGGCGGAAAACAGTCAGGTTGGTATCCCACCGCTGTCCGAGGCGTCTCCAGACACGTATTCGCTGGTCATCGGGGCTCAATTCGAAGCAGGACTCATCACTGAAGACAATTCTACTCCATTCAGTGACATCCAGGTCGAATGTGCCCGACACCACTGCAAACGGGCTTGTCGGTGTACAGAGGTCAATGGTCGTCGGCGCCAGGGGCGCCGTAAGCTCAGCCCCCTTTCTCTGAGCAGCCTATGAATGGTCCTTGAGGTCGCGGAAGCACCAGTTGCACATACGATCAATGATAATGATGAATCTGGGGCTGTGAGTGCCGCTCTGACGATTGCTTGGTCCTCACGTTCTGTCGTTTCTCTAGGCCTACCGCTTCCTTCTTAACGCTGTGTTCAGCCATGATTCACTCATTCCTGCCAACATCATCTAATAGTGGCATCGCTCCTATCCAAATGTCGAGCTATTCGCCGATTAGACCAACTGGCTTCTTTGAGCCCAACTACACGTCCTCTCTCAAATGCTGACATTTACGCATATTGTTCACGCACCTGTATGCGAGGCATAGTTACTGTCTACCTGAGTACGCGGAATGAAATACGCAAAGAATTTATGATGTGGAATCGAAATTTCTCCTCTTTAGTATCCTGCCAGTTGCGCAGTTAAGATGCGTTGCAGCGTCACATGTTCATTTACTGGCCGCCAAACTTTAAAATTTTGCATTTTCCGTCGAAACTTGTATGCATATCAACTTGTGTCCAATTTGCATTACCCCTTCTTGGTGCGCCTTTTTTTTTTTTTTTTGGTGTGTGTAAGAGTATATTTATCATTGAATGGAAAAAATTATGACGAGCAACGTGAAGCTAAAAATTTGATACATTATTTTGAACAATTTTCAACAATTATTTTGATAATTGTACAAAGTAAAATACTCGGACCTATTAATACAGTCTCGAAAATGCTGCAAAGTACTCATGAAAATATAGAGAAATCCGTTGAGATGCTTTCATCACTCCTAACCCAATTCCATAATTGGGAGTTTTTAAAAACGATGCCCTTGTGTTTTCTATGCTCTATGGAATACTGAACCTTGTTTTCCCCAAAAAAGATTGCGACGTGTGAAAAAATTCTTTGATGAATTACAAGTAGACGAACGCACTGAAAACAGTGAATAATGTGTTCAATGTCGAGGTGTTTTATAGAGTAATGGATTTAATAATTAATCTATTAACTATTAGATTTAAATCCGTTCGACAATTATGTTCACTTTTTAAATGTTTATCACCTGCATATCTCGCCGCGTCACGTGATAAAAGTATCCTGGAAGGATCAGAATTGTTACAATCGGCATATCTTTCCGATATTTCACCTAGTTTGGGACCTCAACAGCTTCGATTTAAAATGTGCTTTTATATTCAATTAAAACAAATTGCTTCTATACGCGAAGTTGCCGAACTACTTTTAATTCACACCGCAACCTCAAGTAGCTTCGCTGACATTATTACAGCATGCATGATTTTTTTAACTTTACCGGTGATGACAGCGAAATCAGAACGAAGTGTTTCAAGCCGAAATTAATCAAAACATATTTATAAAAGTAACATGTTACAACACCGTCTTAGCCCTTTGGCCACGATATCAATTGAAAGAACAATAGCTTGTCAACTTCATCTGGAGAAAATGATTGACCGATTTGCAAACGAGAAAGCGAGAAAACAACAGTTTTGAAGGGGTTATTTATGCGCAAACTAAACATGCACAAATACGTAGGTAGACTGAAAAGTAATGCACACATGCTTGTAGAGCGCGAACGAAATGAGATTCTAAACCGCGGCAAGTGGCATATGGAAGTTACATTCCCCCTCAATACTCATCGCAGATTTTAAGTAGTTGTGTTCATCCAGTGTATTTTGAAAAGCGGTAGTATGGAGACGTGTTCTAGTGCTATGTCAAAGGCGAGTTATACAGCGCGCTGTTATCGAATTTTTAACAGCTGAAAAAGTGACTCCTACTGAAATTCATCGCCATTTAAAGGCTGTTTATGGTGACGATGCTGTTGATAGGGGTACTGTAAATCGATGGGCAATAAAATTTCGTGGTTGCGATCCTGGAAAAACCATAATTGTTGATGAAACACGCAGCGGACGTCCGATCATTGCCACAGACGATGAACATCGCAAACTCGTCGACGATTTGATTCAAAATGACCGGCGAATCACTCAAAAGCGTATCGCAAACCATATTGGAGTATCCAAGGAATGTGTCTGCTTCATTATAGAACGATTGGGATACCGTAAAATCTATGCTTGATGGGTCCCACGCCGTCTCACAGGCGAGAACAGCGTCGGACTGGAGAGGTTCTGTGAAACCTGAAGTTTGAACCTATTCCACACCCTCCTTATTCCCCCGATCTTGCACCTTGCAATTTTTATTTTTTTCCTCTACTCAAGAGAGACCTAAAGGGTAATCATTACACCTCGGACGATGTGGTGAAGGCAGCTGTCAAGTCGTGGATTCGAGAAAAGTCGGAAGAATTTTTCAGTGACGGAATGAGAAAACTTGTTACACGTTGGGAGAAATGTGTTAGCCTTAACAGTGACTATGTTGAAAAATAAATATACACTGCTGGCCACCCAAATTGCAACACCAAGAAATACAAGAGATATCACAACAAAATTTATTTTGTAGATAACATGTTGACCAAGTATCAAATGATTAAATTTATAGATTTCTGTGAAGTGTGATTCCTGCCAAAATCAGTAGCCAAAGTATCCGCCATTGTTGGAGATCACCGCTGCCACACGCCTCGGCATTGATTCAAAGAGACTTTGGATGAGTTCTTGGGGTACAGCAGACCAAGCAGCTTCCACACATTACCAAAGTTGATCTGCTGTGGCAGATGGGGATGGAATCTGGGTCAATCGTAGGGCAACCATGGACCACATGTTTTCTATCGGCGAAAGATCCGGAGAGCGAGGCGGCCAGGGAAGCAATTCAATCTGGCGATTGACGAAGAACCGTTGGACAATGCGTGCCACGTGTGGTCGCGCATTCTCCTGTTGAAATATGGCTGTGGGCAAGCCCTGAAGGTAAGGAAGGACAACTGGCTCCAACACCTCGGAGATGTAGCGCTGGCTGTTTAAAGTACCGGCAATGCGTACTAGAGGTGTGCGAGAGTGATATCCAATACCGCCCCATACCATAATACCCGGTGCAGGACCAGTGTGGCGGTGCATAACGCAGCTGTTCAGCATCCTCTCTTCACGGTGTCTCCAGACTCCAATGCGACCATCGTGGTGTTGCAGACAGAAGCGTGACTCGTCAGTAAAGACAATTTCATTCCATTCTGCCGTCCACATCCTTCTGTCATCGCACCATTGGCGGCGGAGACGTCTGTGGTTCTGCGTCAAAGGTAGACAAAGTAATGGACGTCTTGCGGACAGACCACTCTGCTGTAAACGGCGTCGAATGGTACGCGCAGACACTGAATGATGCGTTACAGACCGCATGTGCTGTGCTATGGTTCGTGATGTGACTGAGCGATCCGTCACTGCCATGCGCATAATTTACCTGTCATCACGTGAAGTGGTGCCCTGAGGTGGTTGCGATCGAACACGCCGGTCCGTCGTACCCTCCGGCATCCAACGATCACATATCCGCATTACAGTTGTTTGGTTTCGTCCAACACGACTACCGATTTCCCTGAAAGATAATCCACAATCTCGGTAGGCCACTATCCTTCCTCTGTCGAACTCGGATACGTGATGAAAAGATGATCGCTGTTTTCAACGAGGCATAATTGATCGTTTTTTGAAAAAACCACAAGAAAAACACAATTGCCGAACGTGAAATCGTCGAAATCTCCAAGCCCTAAATTGCGCTTTGAAGTGGCGCCACAGGCGCGTGTGATGTGCGTCTGCGCTGAAATTCTAATCATTTGCATATCTCACCTCCGCTAATGCATGTTGTAAATTTCATGTTATTTGCATGTTTCCTTCAGGGTGTTGCATTTACAGTGGCCAGCAGTGTATGATTTTGAAGCTTAAGAATTGTACTTTAATGTTCTTTTTGCCCGATCTCGCCATTTCTTTTGTTCACGCTCTACAAGCATGTGTGCATTACTTTTCAGCCTACCCTCGTACATTTTGTCGATAGAGTTTATAAAATATGTAGTAAATATTAGTGAGTACTCCGTACTTAAATAATTATAATTTGTTTTATTATTATATTCATATTTATTAAATTGAATTTCTTATTGTTGAAATGTCTTGAATTTCAAATAAATTGTTATTAAGTAAGGTTTTAAATTGAAATAAGAGTAGATAGAAAACAAATTTCGCCAGAACTCTTCCAAGAAACAAGTGGGCGCACCGATTTTACTTGCTCCAGGGCGCTGAATATGTAGCTACGCCACTGTTTTGCATCAATAGTTTTCAATAAGTCTAGGAACACAAAACTATGCTACTGTTTCAAACTTGCTTTGTTAAAGCTAGGTTGTTATTGTGCAATACAAAACAGATAAATGGGGAAATTTTCACCCTGACAATTGAAGTGTTTTAGACTAGAGGTTTACTAGAGGGGTATATACTAGGGTATATACCCGGGAGGTTTATACTAGTTATACTAGAGGTTTATAGTAAATAACTTTTGATGTTGTTAAGACAATATAAGATAGTTTGTCTAGTGACAGTCGGGGTGTCGAGTGGTCTTTGTCGCTGTCACACTCAATGAAGACGCAGAAATTTCAGATGAAAGACGCTTATTGGAGTCGACACACAACACATTCACATAAAACAATTATTTTCACATAGAGGGAAGGTCTATGATACTCTTGCCTACTCGTTGGGCGCCGCTTCCTTTCTCACCAAGAATCTTCACACACAGGTCTCGTTGAAACTCTCCTACTTAACTCCTGAAGTGGCTCCCTTTGGCTCCCCTAATTCTCGACTGACCATCACCTGTCGCGACTTCAAAATACACTGTTGGGGTCACAGCTGTCTCTACGGAATTTCCACCTAGGCTTCCCACCGCTATGTCTTGCAATATCTTTCTTGGGGCACTTTTTCCCCTTTCCACGAATCACACAGAGGATTCGTTGACTTTTTCTGCACCTTAGTATCAGGCACAGCCTCTAGCTAAAGGCACCTGATACTTTGCAGTGATAGTTTGATACATTGCATCTGTACGGAAGTTTCCTGCGACGCTTATGCTATAATAATGTGGTTTTGACTCATTGTGATTAAACATAAACAAAATTATCTAAAGGCTGTAATGAAACATTTTGAAATTTCTCCCTCTCTCTCTCTCTCTCGAAATCGTCTGTATTAATCGAACTTTACTGTTATATACTTACATTATGTGCGTAGTGTAATGAGCTAGTAATCTACTGACAAATATTTTAACTATCTTATCAAGCTTCTTATCTTCTTCAATAGTTCTTATGAAGCAAGAAAAAGGGGCAAAATTTCTCCTCTAATTTCTAAAACATTTAACTCTTAAACCCGTCTTGCTTGATATTTATTGTAGGGTGACACCAATTACATAGGCCTGCAACCAAAAAAGTGTTTAGAAACCAATAGCTGATACTGATAGATTTTTGGACGCTGATTTCAGGAAAAATAGTAAAAAAATTCCATAACATACCATTTTTCTGAAAATTGAAAAAATTGAAAATTGATTCCCGAAGCCACCAATCGATTGTGTAAATTAAGAAAAGGGATGAGCATATAGTGTCATAAGTCATCATTACTGGAGAAAACTGGAGATTTTTCTGTCTCTGGGGCGAAAAAAAACGGAAGAAAGAAACAATCTAAAGAATCTGCCGAACTCTTAGGCTCTAGGCTAAAGCAAAATAATTTATTGGCTCCTGGTAACTCTTTCTCATGGTTCAAAAAGATAGAAACAGATTTCGTTCCATACTTTTCTCAAGATAGTGGCTTGGTTTACTGTAGCAATGTCCCTCGATTGGTGGAGATATTTAATATACAGTATGGCGTGGACAAGTGGAGGCTCTTTATTGACTCCTCAGAATGAAGCCTCAAAGCAGTGCTTCTGTATATTCGTAGCAAGTATGTTTTAGTTCCATTAGGACATTTTGTGTACCTGAAAGAGTCTTATTAGAATTTAGCTTTGATTCTCACCTATCTGAAATATAAAGAACATGGATGGATGATATGCGGTGATCTAAAAGTGCTTTCCATGCTTCTTGGACAACAAGCAGGAAACACCAAGTACCCTTGTTTCTTGTGTGAATGGGACAGTCGGGATAAAAAGAATCATTGGATCAAAAAGGAGTGCCATTAAAGGAAATTATTAACACCCGGAAACAAAAATGTAGTAAAGGAAAGTTTGGTTGATCCCAGGAAAGTCCTGTTGCCTCCACTTCACATCAAGCTTGGCATGATGAAACAATTTCTTAAAGCTCTATCAAAAGAAGGAGAATGCTTTAAATACCTAGGCAACAATTTTCAAGGACTGTCGGAAGCAAACATAAAGGAAGGTGTTTAGGTAAGTCCAGATATTCGGAAACTTTTTAAAGACGAAGTGTTTGAAAGTAAAATACTTTCGAGGGAAAAAGAGGCCTGGAGAGCTTTCAAGGAAGTTGCCACAAAATTCCTCGGGAACATTAAGGACCCCAACTATAAACCTATCGTGGAAGAAATGTTAATGAAATTCAAAGACTTAGGTTGTTCAATGACTATGGAAGTGCATTTTTTAATTCGCATTTGGACAACTTTCCCTTCTTGGTGCAGTTAGTGAAGAACAGGGTTAAAGATTTCACCAAGATATCAAGGAGATGGAGCGTAGATACCAAGGTAGATGGAACGTCGATATGATGGGGACTACTGTTGGATGCTACACAGAGATGTCCCGCGTACTGACTGCAACAGACTAAGTGCCAAAACGAGCTCTCGGGGAAAAGGGAAAAGAAAGCATTAAAGATATATGAATCCAGGATGTATTAAACAATGGTAACCAATAAATGTTCCAATTAATATGATTTCCAATTAATATAAATTTAGCAAATCATTTCCAATTGTTTGATATATTAATTCATTCGTAAATAAAACACTTAAAAATATTTTGAAAAGACCTTCTCCCCAGAATATGTACAGTAGGCTTTCTTGTCCATTTATTCAAGCCCCTTTTGTGAAAAATTCTTACGTGATTGAGAAAAATGGATGTCATATTTGAAATCAGCACACCAAATAATATAAAATTCAGTCATTACATTGCAAACACATTTCTATGACTCAAATTTTGCAGGCCTGTGTTATCTATATTTTCGATTTCCCTAGTCCAGATACATGAAGAAATAATCTTTCTTCCCCTGTAACTAATAGAAATGGCAGAAAAGAGTGGCCGAAATTCCGTTGAACGTAGGTTGCATATTACACTGATATTCTCAGTATTATTTTAAACAAAACTTTCTGCAAGGAAAATTTCATTAAATTGTTATCACAAAGGCAATTAATTGTTATATCGGTTTTAGTTCTAGATAAATTTTTAATCTTTCTTCTAAACATATATTCAACTGAAAACATATCTGAAACAATAGCTAAAATTGTATTTTGTGTTTTGTATAAATAATATCATAATACCCTCATATACATGTTATTCAGTTTGTTACATTGTTGCGCGTCGCTCGTACGTTCAATCTATTGTGTCATATGACAAAAACTATTGAGCAAATTAGCCTGCATCCTAATTAGGTATTATCATTCTTTTAATATCTTCATTATAGTAAATCTGATCTTCTATGTCATAAAATCCACATTATGGTAAATAAAATTTTTTATAAGTGTGAGTCTATATGTATATCATGAGATAAACAGATTCTTTCTTTGTTAATATTTCGTTTCTTAGAAGAGTCCAAAAGGCAAATGATGAATTGTTTTTTTTTAATTTTTCAATTTATTTTAAAGATACTGGAATTATTTAATAATAAAAACAGGCCGAGACTAAAATTGTAATGACTAAAGAGTAAAATTGAATCTGATTTTGAAATTCAATCACATCATACAAAATTGTTCGTCAAATAAATAACTTCCTTGCGTGGATTCAGTTATTCATCCAATTTTTCAACCTTTTTATGAGCGATTGATTTTACAAAACTACAGAACTATTGTAGTATATTTTAATTTTTCGTTATCGGAGATTTTCAACTGTGGGTGAGCTAAGAAATCTCTATTCAATTTCTGTAAAATCACGTTTTACATGTTTTAGTACTGCCATGTATGAACGGTATTATGAAATAAGCGTTCACCCAAGCCTTTTAATGCTATAAGCGGAACATTTCTTTAAATTACACGAACTAAAGATAATTGCAGTGAGAGAGATGGAAAATAAATATTTAACAAATGCAATTTACCTTCATTTTGGTTTATTTTATTTTATTTATAGGTGGTATAATACGCACAAAAGATTTAAAATATAGTTTTGTTATTTATCACACTGAGATATTTTTTATTTCGATCCACAATCCCCATGAAATATTTCGATACTTGTTGAATAGTTTCGTCATTTGCGTACATAGTTTTTATATTTGCTTAGCATTGAGCTCAAGATGTGGATTCTTCTCGAACATTTCTTAGCATATATTGTCTCTAAAGTTAATATTTTTGTAGAATGTTTGTCGTTGTTATTACAATGTAAGAAAATCGGTGAAAAGCTGTCACACACCTTCTGACTGTTGTCCATCTTAAAACTCAGAACATTTGCTTTACGCGAGTCATTGTGATTAACACCTATTCCAGCATTCTCTAATATGAAGAACTAAGAGAAATTCGGTCCATTGGTGGATTGACATGACACGCTCAGTGAAACGTCCTAACTGACCTTACAGCCCACACTCCCAAAAATATGCCATTTCTTTAAATTACATGAACTAAAGATAATTGCAGTGAGAGAGATGGAAAATAAAAAAATTAACAAATGCAGTTTACCTTCATTTTGATTTATTTTATTTTATTTTAGTTTGTCTGTTATGCACATTATGTGGATAATTTCTCTGAAATATCATCTTAACTTCACCCACTGTGCCCCCCACCTCTTTTTTGTTTGTTTTTTCTTTACCTATGATTTGTGTTCCCTTTTTCCATGCATTATTTATCTCATGAAATTCATTGAGTATTGCCATCTATTTGGTTCCTGTGATCTAACAATGATAATCCATCTGTTACGAAACAAATTTCTTTTGCCTCTTTGCCCATACCAACTCCATACCTCACCTTCAAATTGCCAACGTTGATTCCTTTTGTTTAATAATTAAAATTTTATTTCGTAAAATAAAAATAATAAAAAATTGTGAATTTTTGTTAAATGTTATTACATGTTATATCTTATCTAGAAGCTCGTTGGTTATCTTTTCACTCAATAATTAAGTACTTTAGATTTTCCTTTTCTAATCTGCTGTGTTGTCCTCTGTCTCACTTAAATTACTTTCCTTCTTGCTGACGGAAAATTGATTTAGCAAAATCGAAGTAGGGATGAAAAATGTTTTAATGTAGGCATAAAAATTTTTCCTGCCTTAGGTTTTCCAAGGAAGTCGGAAATGCTTTTTCACCTTCTCCAAAATCCTGATTAAAATAAAATTTAGTGCTGCCATCTACCGACAATAATATAAAATAAGCTTTTTCAGTTCAGTGGTTTCAGCAGTTAATCAAAACTTGTGTCAACCTTTTAATGTATGCATCAAATTTTTTTCCTGCTGTAGATTTTCCAACGATGTTGGAAGTGATCTTTTCACATTCCCAAAGATCATGATTGAAGCGTACTTTAGTGTTGCCATCTACCGACGATCACATCAAAAAGTTTATTCAGTTCAGTGGTTTGAGCGATTAGCCAAAACTCGTGTCAAAACAGGAATATTTTTTGTGCGAGGACAGGAATATTTTTTGAGTTAAAATGCATAATTTCGTTACTTACATGGATACATTTTAAAGAAAATACTCTGAGTTGCAAAAACAATTTTAAAAAACTTCAAATGTTATTTGTAGCAAAAACGTGGGGGGGGGGGGGAATCGTTAAGGATAAATTTAGCACTGAATCAGGTTCATAAAAACTTATGGGGACGATAATAAGGAAGCGACTTGAATCTAGTTACTTTTCATAATTAAATATGGAACGTCCTATAGATTCCAAATTCTCACAAATTACGCATCACCAGATTTTACAAACTATTTCAAAATCCCCCCCCCCCCCTTTTATGGGCAGCTTAATACTACTGGCTTTTCGTCTGTTTCAGATATACTTCGTAAATCAATCCTGGTAGTCTACCATATCAGAAGTCGCAATTTTTCTCTTTAAATCAAGGGGAAAACTTTCGGCCCGGACAATATATTGGCACACAATAATATATAATAAAATAACCAACGCAGAATTGTAATAAGATAGGAAGAATTCGCTAAATGTTTTTTTAATGGTACTCTTTTTTGCTATTATTAAACAAAATGCATATATTTATGTTCAATATACTGTAATTAGGTAAATAAACCTACGTTTCTATTAATATTGATTTTTTTTTTTTGCTACCCACCTATAGTTAAACATAGTTTGTTTGGCCCAAAGTAGCCTTTGAGTTTGACACCCCTGGTGTACGCCCACAGGCTAATAGGAAAGATTTTTATGAACAAGGTTTAATACGCAATTTATCATTCTGAATTGAAGCTGTAAAAGATTCGATGCAGATTCAATAATCTTTGATGATACACAAATTTCGTTGATCCTGCTGTAACACGTACTGCACTTTCGTACATAGCAATTATTATCTGCTGCGTACAAGCAGATCTGACAAGCAGCAGTTTATATTGAAGGCATCGATCGATTTAGGATGTCAGTGGTTCATAAGGGGTAACGATATTTGCGTGGTTTAAGATCAGAGAAGTCTCATTGAAGAGACCCAGAATAATGTATCTCCATAGACAAAAGATACTTGAAACACATTCCGCTCTATTTATAGAATGTTAAATATACTATGTATATTTATTTGTTTAGGTAATATTGAGTACTAATGTTTAGTAATACTGAGACATTGTTATACTATAACGTTACGACTCAAAAGATTTTAAGCTTGACTTATGCCAGCAGACTATCTACTGCCTTTCCCACTATCGCAATTAGCGAAAAGAACATAAAATTACTTCCAAATACATACATGACGTATCCATAGTACTTGCAAATAGATTCCATCAAAGTTTTATCAGTGGTCTTACACCCTGCTTCAAGATTTCGAGCAATGTATGAATGTAGTTTATAAATAAACACCATCTCCAAAATTCCTTATCGATACGTAGGCAATACTTGAAACTCATACCTGTCTACATGTGTTCTAGAATGAAATCTGATAGTTTTAAGTCCTTCGAGAGGTAAGGTTTGGATTTGGAAGCTTCGGTCAATTTTTGCTACACGAGGGCTGATTAGACCGGGATCTACTGCTTAAAGCCGATTACGAAAGGCTGCAAACGCCTATAGAGTAGGATTCGAGCCCACATACTCTGGGGCCGAATGCCAGTGCTTTAGGCATTCGGCCATCGTCCGGCTCGAGAGGAAGGTAATAGAACTGAGTTAAAGGAAACTTCTTTTCACCGGAGCTGATGATGCTATTACAGAATAAACAAATGCTATAGAATAATGTTTGACAGGTATAAAAGCTCCCTAAAAAGTTTTTTTTTCAATGCGAAGGCACTTGTCGCGAAGACATTCGCCTATAATTTACCGCAGTTTTGCTGGCCATTTTATTATGGGGAGCCATATAAGCAGACCAGCATTGCCCCCTATGAAAGGACGACACAAACGGAGGCATTTTAGTGGCGCTTCGCCAGGATTCGATCCGAGCACCCTCAGCACCGAAAACCAGCGCGCTGTACCACAAGGCCGCCACGGCCCTCAGCTAACTAAAAAGTACTAAAGGCGAAAAAAATATATATGTACAGGAAGAAAAGGCAAGAATCTCGATTTTCCTCCCATAGGATTAAGAGCAGCTGATGGTAATGGGAGATTCTGTATCGTTTTGACTCGTAAAAGGACAACGAGGAATGAATGACACGATATTTTCGATTACGTTCTACTACCAGGGAGGAAGAATATTCAACACATTTTATAAAGCTGCATGCAGAGCTAAGGGTTCTTATCATTGAACTATTACCATTTCTACATTTGGTTCTCTCAATTCTTTTCTAACTACATAACGGTAATAAAATACATGTTCAGTGTTATATTTCAGTAGAAATAAAACTCAAACAAAGTGAAAAGACAAGTAACCATTAAAAATCTTGTTTTGAGATTTTAAATACCCACAAAGATGTTATTAATCAAATTAATTATATTTTCTTCCGCTTTTAAGCATCGCCAAGGCATTGCTATATTACTTGTTTTAAAGAATATTCTGAAGAATTTGAAAGAGTCTAAAACGGAAATCTTTCAAAGTGATAACAATACCTTAGTGCTAATAACCAAGCGAAGAGTGTTGCTGAATACCTCGGCAAAGAATTGCTTCCGCGGTAATCCTCTTTAGTAACATTGGCACATTTTCACTCAACGCTACAACTCGGAAGTCTTTATGCTGTTTGACTTAGCAGACAAAGTATCTACACTCTTTTACATTATGTTTATGAACGAAATGCACCATTTCAACTGAAAAAAAAGTCAAAATATTTAATTATGCTAGCTATAGTATTTGCAATTGAATTCTGTCATAAGGGAACATACTGTTCAAAGGAGTCCTTAGGAAATGTAGTGTGTAGTCCTTAGGAATCAATGGCGGCTCCAGGGGGGAAGTAATAGGGGCAATTGCCCCCCCCCCAAAAAAAAATAGCCTGGCGTATTTTTTTTTTCATAGCCTAAAATTATATAATCATAGACCTAATACTAAATGAGTTTAAATATAAAATGAGACGATGTTTATTTCTTATATATACGTTGTTGAAACAACGCACTGTTGTTGAAATACAGCAATTTTTGTCGCGTACAGTCGTTATCTCCTCCGGGACTAAAAAAATTTCGACAAGCCCAAGTAAAGGGGAAGAAAATGATGATCTTTGCTCACGACCAGCGAGGAATCATCGTGACTGATAAAGTTCCACGAGGTACATGTGTAACGTATTATTGCGAGTGGGTGTAAAAATTACGTCGAAAGAGGAACAAAATCAGATGTGAATTGCTTCGTGATAGGCTACTCATCTTGCATCATAACGCACGGCCACAAACGGGAAAGGTTGTGATTGATTTGTTGGCAAAATACTATTGAGAAGTGTTGCCTCATCTACCATACAGTCCGACCACGAGTCCACCCTTTTCCCAGGTTGAAAGAACCTTTGCGCAGTCAAAGTTTTTCCACCTTAGAAGAGCTTATTTCAGCCGTTACCTGAGGCATTGGAGGACTCAACAAAAGTAGCCTACTACAAGGAAAAGAAAGTCATCCTAGATGTTGGGATTCAGCTACTAAGAAGCAGAGGGACTATATAGAAGGACAGTAGAGATATATTTTCAGAAATCAAAGAGGTATAAAAGAACTAATTTAGTGTGCATTATTTTTGAAATGACCCTCGTATATTAACACATCAGCATCAGCAAAAAGAAAACAAAAGTTCTTGGACAACAACAATAAGCTTCGAATGGCAAAAAATTAAAATGAAGAAATATACACACGCATTGAGCAAGTTTGGGATTATTTAGTAGTCAGCGTACAATCAAGCTTTGTTATAAACATGTAATACCTTTTATAACAGCAATTCAAATTAGCTTGATCCTGAAAAATATGAATCAGTTTGGATACATATGAAGTAGTGGTTGCATGACGTCTCTTGCCAGTACTTAGCCTCAACATAATATTCCTAGAAACTCTGAAGTTAGGAAACAAAAGTCAATCCCTATCAAGAAATCCCCTGCTATACTTATAAGATGTATAAATGAAATGTGCACATTTTTAAACTTTCATAAACTAATAGATAAACTTTGCTTATCAACATTTATCGATAACAGCTTTCGAAAGCCTTTCTAAGGCTTCTGCAGTGGCCATCCTGGGAATCGCCTGAGAATAGGCCCCGATCCCAGAATGCATTACCTTACATCAGACCGTGACCAAGAGAAGAAATATATGATTTAGTTAAGAGTTTTAACAGACAACTTCTTTTTAACTAAGTCTTCCCTAAACTAAAATGTTTGTCCGAATTTAAAATAATGTTTCTCCCTCCTTCCTCCTTGGAGATTCACAATTTGTGAAGAGAACAGCCGCTATATTTCTCACTGATAATTATGCCCTTAATTATGAAAGTGGTCTAAGTCAAGAATTTAAAAAATGAGTTTTTAAGTTATTTTGCATCACATCTTTTTAAATTAAAATAATTCGATGTAATTTTTTAAAAGTTGTGAAAATTGAACCGTTAGATTGAGTGGGCAGTTGCGTCGTTCAACGTAAGTCAGTTAAGTATTATTTTGGTAGTGGACTAAGTCAGCTGAACTCTTGTTATTTGTAAATTTTAGCTACGCCCGTGGTTGTGCACGAGAGCATATTGCTGTGAACAACCTGTGAATGATAAGAAAAATTCAAACTAATTTTTCTGCCAAGTTCGAAAAGAGAATAATAAATAGATTAGTTATTACACTGCTCAAAAAAATTAGGGGAGCAAGCAAAGAAGTTAGGAAAACCATGCGAGACAGCCACGCGGCATACACGTAACTATGCGATACACGTAACTCTGGCATACACGTAACTATGCGAGACAGCCACAATACAGAAAAAAAGACTTAAAAAAATTTGTAATTAAGCTTAAATTCTTTGAAAATATGGAAAAAACATGAAATGATGATTTAGGGCAACAATTTGGTTACATGTAAACGATAAAAAAAGTATTGTTTAGAAATGATGCAAGATTTTTAATATGGCGTGTGGTCTCCTAGAACAGCTAAGACTGCTGCACACCTGTTTTCCATGGATGCTATGATGCTATCTATAAGACTTTGGGGAATACTGTTCCCCTCCTCAAGAAGTCCAATCTCCAAGTCTCGGAGAGTAAAAGGAGGCCTTGGTCTCGCAGCAATGCATCGTCCGAGCATGTCCCAAACATGCTCGATTGGATTCAGGTCAGGAGAGCACGCTGGCCATTCCATACGCTGTATTGTTTCAGCTTCAAACATTTTCTCCACAAGACGAGCTGTATGCGGTCTGGCATTATCATGCTGGAAAACAAAGGAATCTCCAATGGCTGCAGCGTAAGGTATGACATGAGGTCTCAGTATCTCGTCTGCATACCTTCGGGCCGTCAAAGTACCATTCCGAATGATATGCAGGTCCGTACGTCCACCTATGCTGATTATACCCCATACCATAAAACCAGCTCGTCTGTATTGTGACCTTTCACGAACGAATGTGGGGTTATTTCGAGTGCCCCTTTCCCTCCATACCAAAACACGTCGGGTGTCACACTCCAGACTGAATCGGGACTCGTCTGTAAACAGCACTAGGGTCCAATCATGTTGCTCCCAATCTCGATGTTAATCAGCCCATCTTCTTCGGGCCGCACGGTGGCGTGAGGTGAACGGAATGCAGAACATTGGCCTACGTGCACAGAGACCTCCCTGATGAAGCCTATTACGTACTGTTTGGCTGGACACCCTTCGTCCTGTTGCCAAGAGCAACTGTCTTTGCAGCTGAGTAGCATTGTCTGTTCTGTTTCGACGAGCTGTTAACAGTATATACCGGTCATCAGTTGCTGTAGTGGCGCGTGGCCGACCTTGCCCTGGTCGACGTCTAACATTCCCTGTTTCTTGGAATCGATTCCACAGCCTTGCAATGACATTTCTGGCGACTCCAACAGCGTCTGCCACACTACGTTGTGTTTGCCCGGATTCAAGTCTGCCTATAATACGCCATGCCATCGATTCCGGTAAATCATGTTGTTGAGACATTTTCAATTCACCTTTTCTCAAAAAGAATAACTGAGCAATCGAATTGCACAGTTAAGGCAGTGAAACAGACGTTTCTGCAACATCCCGATTTCCGCCCTTGTGTTCTTTTTCTGGTTTTTGACGTCATGAACTATGATTTGCATATGAAGTTTTCTTCTTCTGTTTCCTGCTAGGCTTTAAACTATGGATGATTTGTTTTATGTTACTTATCGGTGTAAGTATTTGCGCAATTTCGTTAAAACCATGTGCTCCCCTAATTGTTTTGAGCAGTGTATATTGATTAATTGATTATTATTTATTTTAATATTATAGCATCAGATAGTGGTTCAGGTAAATATATTTTAGATAATAATAAAAAAGCAATGTTCATTACAACGTGTTTATGTGAATAAGTTGATTTTTTTTATTGCGATTTGTAGATATTATATGACTATGAAATAGAAGTAATACTTCTAAGAAACGGAAACGAATAAAACAATTATCATCTTAAGATGGATCAAACCAGGACTTTACTGCAAACATATTATCTATCTATACTAATAAAGGGACAAGGAGAAGTCGGATCACGTGACCGTAACTCATCCGGGCGGGCACCGATCCTCGAAAAAAAATGGCCGACAAATATACAGGAAAATCGGTGTATTTTTTTTCTCATGAAAGTACATAAATGTTACATATTTGGAAAGAACTTCGAAAAATGATAATTTTTTCTGCGTACACTTATTCTGTGAATTCAATAGTTTTAGAGATATTTTCATTCTAAAATCACTCACTGCTGAGAAACCAAATCATCTTTTGCAGTGGTGCTGCCATCTGTCGGCAGCGACGGGAATGAAAATTGAAAGGAATTGATTTGATTTATTCACTTTGATTTAATACATTTGTGGGCTTTTTTTTCTTTTGTGGGGCCCGAAGTACATAAATATGTTACACGGATGGCTTGAGCCTAGCTAGGCGAAGCCCGAGCTTAGCCGGGCTTCGCCCGGCTAGTTATGTATAAATCGAGATACCCCAGACATGGAGCAAAGGAAAATTAAAAAAAGAAAAACAGATGAACTTATTATACACAAAATATCAGAAAAATTAATAGTGGTGAAGAATACACTCCGAAAAATTCACAAGTTGTTAGTGCTAAAATTTTTGAAAATAAAAATTGCCTTTCCTAAAAAAAATGTATAAATCTCTTTGAATTTGAAGAGAGAAAATCTAATTTTGAAAATCTTTGTAATCCAGAACGTATTTCTATGTGGTCCAGTTCATAAACGAAAAATGAAATAAAGGAAACCCAGAACTTTTGAATGACAGATGAGAAAAGACAACTATAAATATTTTTCTTTACATAACTCCTTCAAAAATGGCTGTTTGCAAGAAATTATTTTACATACCTTTAAAATACCTGCTGGACTATTTACTCGTGCTCTAATTGCTGAAACTGGTTCTCGTGGGAAAATCATCTTGGAAAACAGATGAAGAAAAAATTATGATTCTAAAAGAACATATTTTAAAATTTCCAGCACATGAAAGCCACTACACCAGAGATCGTCGTATTCCAGGTCGAAAACATTGAAGTCCCGCTTTAGATATTAGAAAAATGTGTGTCCTTTATGTGGAGAAATGACACACATTTTTCTAATATCAAAATAATCAATTATACGTTAAGGTTTGGTTTTGGAGCACTACGGTCACTTTTTTCTACACGAGGGCTAATTAGACCGGGACCTACTGCTTAAAGCCGATTCCGAACGGATACAAACATCCATGCCAAATGTGGGACTCGAACCCAGCGCCCTAGCCATTAAGCCAGCGCCCGGCTATGCGTTAAAGAGTGGACTTACAGGAAAGTATTTAATAGTGTTCCACAATTTTCCTTCTCCTTGCGAAGATACATCCCAAAAGTGTGATTTACTGAAGCTAAAAATTGAAGCCTCCAGTAATGAGGAAGATCTTAGACGAAGTCTTGATTTACATTTGACCAATAACTGAAGAAAAACATAAAGATATCATGGATGTACTACCCTACATTCCGCCAATTTACCAGGAATATTTTAAATCTCTCAAAACTCAACATGCTATTTCAGAAAAAGGGGTTTTTCTCCTGCCTAGAAATGTCAAAAATTAATTACCTAGAAACTTAATAAAAAACGTGAATGAATATATTTGATTAAAAAAAAACGTTGTTTTTAATTGTTTTAAGTCAGTTTTAAGCCAGCGCCCTAGCAATTCGGTCATCACCCGGCTATGCGTTAAGGAGTGGACTTACAGGAAAGTATTCAATAGGGTTTAACTTAAATTTTCCTTCTCCTTGCGAAGATACATACCAAAAGTGTGATTTACTGAAGGTAAAAATTGAAGCATCCAATAATGAGGAAGATCTTAGAAGAAGTCTTGATTTACATTTGACCAATAACTGAAGAAAAACATAAAGATATCATGGATGTACTGCCCTACATTCCGCCAATTTACCAGGAATATTTTAAATCTCCCAAAACTCAAAATTCTAATTCAGAAAAAAAGTAGTTTTTCTCCTTCCTAGAAATATCAAAACTTAATTACCTAGAAACTTAAGAAAAAACGTGAATGAATATATTTGATTGAAAAAAATCGTTGTTTTTAATCATTTTAAGTCAGTTTTAAGATATTAAGTTAATTTTGAAAGTGGTCTAAGTCGTTTCAAGCTTTAAAAATCATACTTACTCATAAGCTACACACAAAATTTCCCAGTCATAATTAACTTTTATTTTACAAGGTTGAATAATTTCTGAAATATTTTGTTAAATAGTATAAAAATAATTTTAATTTATTCAGACGTAAATTTTTAAATATCTCGAAACGAAATATATAAGACTTATACCACTTTCATAATTATGAGCACAATTATTACAACAAGTACCATTTAAATATCAAAATAAAATGTGCATTGTTACAGTTTGCAAGTCAAGTGATCAAGTAGTAATTGCTCTACAATTATTTCAGTTCTAAAATGAGTCGAGAACGATTCCCGAAAATTATTCGCTAATGTATTTCATCCGAGATTCTTATTCAGAAAAGTTTAATTAAGAGAAACCTCTCATACCTCAATTTTAATGTATAATTTTAATGTTGTTAACTGCGGCGCTAAACATACTGATGAATTTTTATTTTCATGCAAATATAGATCACGATTTCGTCAATAAATGCCATCAAAATTATTGAGATAAAGCATCAAAGAAAACAGATATAGGAATCCAAATACAGGTAACTGGATTTGTGAAGTTTGAAATTTATGATGATAATACACCGAATTATGGATTATGTTCAGCACAAAATAAAAATTTTCAATTTAAAATAAATGAACCGAAAGAATGTTGACATGGCTTTTAAACAAGGAAACAGGATTTGTTATCCTATGTGGCAGTCAATTATCTTAACGATATTTGTCAGTACACATAGTGAAATACTTAATTACGAGGGTATTCACCATGTGAACCAACATTGCTCCCACTGAGTGGACAGTTCCAGAACATCCACGTGTTATGCGAGGTTTCAAAGCGCAGACAAGTGATGATAGCTTGGTATGCTAAATACCCGCCATGAACTTTTTTTATGTCCAGTGTGTCTCTTTTTTTTATGTCCAGTGTAACTCTAGAACAAGTCCGGGCAGAGGAATGTGACTCCGGTATATAATGGCACCACTAGGGTTGGATTCCGACTTGGCCAGGTGCCACCACAACCGAACAACCCCAGGGGTGACATCAGGGGTCTCGTACCTTCTTCCACCCTCTCTGACATCATAGAAAGATTTTCCGGTCTATGGTTTGAAAGTGCCCATATCCGGCCTGGACTCCCAGTCCAAATCCCAACGAGTTACCTCGGGGCCCCCCGTAAACATAAATGGTAGAAAGAGGGCTATAATCTATATAGTATATAAAACAGTTCCGTAACTGACTGACTCCCTGACTGACTGACTGACTGACATACAACGCACAGACCAAACCGCTGGACCTAAAGGGCTGAAATTTTGCATGGCGATTCTTCTTATGGTGTAGGGGTGCACTAAGAGAGATTTTTGAAAAATTCTTCTTAGATTTTTTTAAATTAAATTTTTAAGCTGTTTTAGTAACTTTTTTTAAGTTTGCATTTAAAATAATAATTTAAAATTATAAAATTTATATCACGAGAAAGATCATGAAAATTCCTTTAAAATGAGATCTTTTTCGAATCTTTACCTCCATTTTCTGATTTTTGGGGAATTTTTAAAAATTAATTTTTAGAATTTAATTTATTAAATTCTGATCACGTGATTTCTTTTTCCGGTACTTTAAGTAAATTTATCGTCACGTGCATAACAACTAAATAGACAAAAAAATATTTTTTTTCTTGCTAATGCGGCAGACGATTGGACATTATCCAAAAAAATATTAAAATACAGTAAAAGATGTTCCTCAAACTGTACTATATTCTTTAGTATGTCCTATTACATTTAATTTGAATATTTTCTTCTACATTATTTTGTTTAGGAAAATATCCCTTACGATTATTTTATAAATATATATATATATATATTGGCATTAATTGCATACATTGACCGTTGTATTTAATTTGAATGTACTCCATAGCGCAGTGCGGGTTTTCAGCTAGTGTACAAATAAACAACTGAAAAATATGAAGAAAGTCCATAATAGTTGTACTGAAAAGCTATTTAAATCCCTATAGTTACATGAAAATAACGGAATTGTTGATCTTTTTACAGTATGCACAGGTTAGTTTTGACTTATCCGTGTTTTCTTGCAAACCTGTGCATTAACTTGTGCATAAACACGAAAGTTCAGTGTAATTTTATGATCCTCTAATATGATTTATCATAAACCCGTACTGAAAGGACTAAAGCTAAGGCAAAGAAAATTCTGAGAGACTGAAAATGAATGTTCATATTAACACAGAAATGTAAGAGGTGTTTGGGAACATTAAGGGAACAAGGTACCTTGAACCTCGTTTTTTAAATTTTTCAATATTTTACTCAACATGCTACATGACTTTAATTAATATTCATTTTTAGTGCATCTAATTAACTTAGAATCCACAAATAAGTATTTTGTAGAAGAATAAGAATTGTTTTTCAAAAAATTCTTCAAAAATGCTAGAAATTTTCAACATTTTCCCTGAGCATTCATTTTTTTTCCGATTTCTTCCAAATTTCTCAGGATTGCTAATGGAAGTGTTTGTTAAAACACTGTGCATAGGTTTTTGAAACAACAAATATTTATCAAATTTATAGACCATGAAATATAGGGAAAACATGCAAAATCAGTAAAATAATAACAGGCAATATAAAACAAAGTTATTTAGGATATTAGATTCCTACAAGAAAAAAATCAGTGCGCAATTATCTTTATAAACATATGGTAAATTAATATTAAAACTTTGAAGGTTTTTAAATGATGTAGAATGCACATGGAACATTTTGAATAACGTTAAAATTTTTGAATTTTCTTTTTGAAAAACAGGCCTTATTCAGCCAAAAAAAATCCTAATTTTGAATTCTAATGGTCTTCAAGGGAGTAAAGAAGATTATTAATTATTCTCATTCTGTATATAGATTTAAAAATTGAAAATAAAATTATTTGAGTTTCAAGGTCACTTATACCCTTAAGTGCATTATCGATAGTCCGACAAAATATATAATTATATTCATGTTTTAAAAATATAAATGAGCATTTATAAATTATTTTTATATAAAAGGAAATATATTCACGTATAAAAATAAATGAATGTATTTTATAAAAGCGTAACTACATAAATATTACACATCCTTTATGTTCCATATAATTTAAATGACAACATTTTTGAACAGATATTTTCATCTACACAGTGAAAGAGAAATTTGGTAAGTAAAGCTTCCATTTTACATGTTAAGTACACAGTTAACTACGTTAGTTAAACCTTTGACTATTCAACTTTGTATTTTTGATCGATTCACCATCATGATCTGAAGGGCTTGCTGTCACACATTCATTTTAAAAATACCATGAAATAAAAATTCTAAAACCTTTCAGTGAAAAGGGCTGAAAGTGCGTTCAATCTGAAATTGTTCTTAATTTCATTAACTGTGTAGATATTTTGTATTTATAGCTAAATAATTGAATTTTCAAATTATTTAAATAAATTTTCAGAATGATACTCTTTCAAAAAAAAAATCTCTTCTATAGATTTTCTTTTTTCAGCTACCAAGACGCCATCAGAAGAAAGTTCAAAAGATTCTGAAACAGGTAATGTGTATTAGATTAGTGTTTTAATTTGTCTGTTATCTGATTATTACAGTTAGGGTGATATCAATTTTTACATTAGAATAATATTTATGTTTTCATTTGGTTAAGCTGTAATGGGGGGTGGCGCTGTAGTAATATTACAATGACGTAACTTTTAGGATAGAATTGGCTGCTGTTTCTCCATAACCGTCACTTACGGAATTGGGGTGTGTATGCATCTTTTACTTTGCATTAGGATTATTTGTGTGCTTGCATGTACGGTGCGTTGAGCCCATACTGTAAGTTGTGTTTGTCTTTTCATTTTCTTTTTGACTTATTGCTTTCTTGGGGCACTCGGGGCCTTGGGATGTTTTTTGGTCTTACCTGCATCCCATTCAGAAAGTTCCCCTTCAGGTAACTGATATGGTCAGGCTCCCTGATGACGAGACCTGTCGGTTACCTCTGTTGTTTTATGGTTCAGTTCCGGCACTTATACAGAATCTTGCCGTTGGTGCGTGGATGCCCAGAGTGCTTGATTTCTGTTTGTTTCTTGCCTATATTCGTATTATTTTTTATCTATCTCTGTTGGATTATTTATCCATCTGAAAGGATAATAGTTTTATTTTAATTACACTCTTTAGTCATAAAATTCGTAAAATTTCCCATTGGTGGTTTTCTTTTGTTTTTATTTTTCAATTGTGTAGTTTTTACATATGCATAGGGAAACTAACTAAGCAGATTTTTTCGATTTCTCGATGTTTTCGGAAAAAGTCTTGAACAGCATTTATTGGGGAGGGATAAGAATTAATGGGCGTTACGAAACGTGTATAAGAAATAACGTTTATGTTACGATTTTTACCTCATTGATAATATTCCAAACTTCTATTTTGCATATTAATGAATTCAATTTTAACGCAGGCGAATAACTATAAGCCTCTTCAAATTCCTTCCGGAAAGCTGCGTTACGTTATTACGTTGGCTCCGAGATTTTTGTCATGACCTGTCATTGGTTTGACTTATCACGTGGTCAAGTAATTGAGCTATGTGATTGGTTAAAATTTTTAATGCTATGTAACGCCCCGGATTCAGCGTGAACAGGCCATATGTCTGTTTGGAAGTGTATCTATTTTGTTTGCTTCTGTAAGGTCACCCGTCTATCTTTGTCAAAAGAAAGAATAGTGTTCTGATTCCAGACATATATATCCTCGTTGATGATTTCGTGTTTATTCTAAACACAAGAAATTCCCCTCATACCAAAATTCATGTTTGATGTTACACATGATGACAATAAACGCTGGAATTATTTTACGTATACAAGCTGAATTAATCTCCATCTGTAATACAGGATCATCGAAAAAGGTGTCAGTTATTGCAACATGTTGTAGCGTCACGACAAGTAGGTAAGGCTATTCTCTCTGAGGCATTTTGAAGAAATTTCACAACTATTGATCCATACCAAGAAAGACAGAGTTCTAATTAACAAACGAAGGCCAAATTTTAAAAACAAAACTTAACAATTTATTAACAAAAATAATTAACGTTTAAAACAGTGCAACATATTCAATTTAAAAAAAAACGTGCAGATTCACAACGTACGGAGCCAAAACACACATCCGTACCGCCCGCGTTCTCAAGCGTCTCTCCCTCGTGTCTGGATTTTTAGACGGGGTGGAGGGGCCGGCAGATTATCGGCTGACAGCTCTTCTTAGACGCCGAACTTTACTACATTGCAGAACGTTAAGATGACAGCTTTAGTGGCTGCATCTGTGAGGTAAACGGTTTTTAATCCCCCCACGTGTTCCGAACTGGTGGAACCGAACAACACATTCCTTTAAAAACACGCAGCTGTGTTTCAAGCCCTTGTGGGGTCTCGGGAAAAAAAGACCATATTTCCAGTACGCTACAGTGTAATAAAGAACCATATAATTGAATTCATGGGGTTTATTTTTTTCATCAAAAGATACAGAAACGAATGAGGTTTTGAACATTGCATAGTAGGTTCCGATATGAGCAACCCTCGTCGCTCAAAACGCATCTAGGCGATAGCCAATCTCTATCCAGGTACGTTCGATCATAGCAGAAGTCACAGTCGCTATTGCAGCAGTGATTCTGTCCGATAAATGGCGTAGTCCCGGATCTTCTCAGTGAACACAATGTTCTTCAGGTAACACCAAAGTTAAAAGTCTAGAGGGGTCAAATCCGGGCTTCTCGGTGGCCACCAAATTGGACCATCCCTTCCAATCCAACGTCCAAGGAATCTGTTATTTGGACATGGATACTGCACTCAACATATCCCCGGCAAAATCGGCTTGTTTACGATGATCTAGTTCTTTAATTTCGTGTTTCAACTGAATTTTGTAGGCATGCAATCGCAAACGTTTATGAAGCACATTCTGGATGGTTGTCGTCGGAATGCCGAGTTCCAAGCTCTGGAGAGTGATACATTTTTTCGGGCTACGTAAGCACGGTTGACGTAATCGCCCCACATTCTCTTCCGATGTTCGTTGCCGGCCAGGGGACTTCTTAATGTCAACACTCCTAGTTTCTTTGAACTGAACGAATAATGGTTCTGTCCGTAGGTGCAGCATGTTGTCCGTATGTACGCCGGAAATGCAGCTGCACTGTAACAACTAATTTAAATTCAGCGTACCACAACACACACCGAACTTTTTACCTTACATTCGCCATTACTGAAGTCTCTACTGGCCCGTTGGACGAAGCGCGACATCACAGCATCGGCTCATGCCCACAGAACAGTCACAGTAACCATGATGACGAATTATAAAACTCTCACAGTTAACATACCATCTGCTGCTATGCAAAGTCCGATAGGTCGATTGTTGTTCCCGTGTGCATAATTAAAATCACGGACAACTTTTTCGATGACCCCGCATATATAAATACATATCGAACAATAATGACAATTTTTAAGATTTTGTACCACTTTGACAATTAAGATTTTGTAAAATGTTTTTAAGTATTAAAAATTATTTTCTAAAATAAAGCACATGGATTTTCAACCTCAACGTGTTTGTTAGAAAAAAAAATTATGTTACTATATATATATATATATATATATATATATATATATATATACACTGAAGAGCCAGAAAAACTGGTACACCTGCCTAATATCGTGTAAGGCCCCCACGAGCAACCAGAAGTGCTGCAACACGACGTGGCAGGAACTCGACTAATGTCTGAAGGTATTCTGGAGGCAAATCACACCATGAATCCTGCTGGGAAGTCCACAAATCCATAAGAGTGCGAGGGGGTGGAGATCTCTTCTGAACAGCAATTTGCAAGGCATTCCAGATATGCTCAATAATGTTTATGTCTGGGGATTTAGGTGGCTAATGGAAGTGTCTAAAGTCAGAAGAGGGATCATGGTGTCACTCGGTAGCAACTTTTGACGTGTGGGGTGTCGCATTATCCTGCTGGAATTGTCCAAGTGCATCGGAATGCACAATGGACATGAATGGGTGTAGATGATCGGACAGGATGCTTAGGTACCTGTCACCTGTCAGAGTCGTCCCTAGACGTATCAGGGATCCCATATCACGCCAACTGCACACGCCCCATACCATCACAGAGGCTCCACCAGCTTGAACAGTCCCCTGTTGACATTTGCGGTTCATGGATTCATGAGGTTGTCTCCATACCTGTACACGTTCACCCGCCCGATACAATTGGAAACGAGACTCGTCAGACCAGGCAACGTGTTTCCAGTCATTAACAGTCGAATGGAGGTGTTGACAGGCCCAGGCCAGGCGTAAAGCTTTATGCCGTGCAATCAACAACGGTACACGTGTGGGCCTGCGGCTCCGAAATCCCATATCAATGACGGTACGTTGAACAGTTCGCACGCTGACACTTGTTGATACCCCACCATTGAAATCCGCAGCAATTTGGAGACGTGTTGCACGT
This sequence comes from Dolomedes plantarius, assembly GCA_907164885.2. Taxonomy (NCBI): domain Eukaryota; kingdom Metazoa; phylum Arthropoda; class Arachnida; order Araneae; family Dolomedidae; genus Dolomedes; species Dolomedes plantarius. Next base: position 185,449,847 of record OU015496.1, read on the forward strand.
CTATCTCGTTTACAGATTCTCGTCAGTCGTCGACGGTCCCGTTCTTTCAAGGTCATTTTCCGGCCGCACCGCTGTCAGAGATTTGATGTTTTGCCGGATACCTGATATTCACGGTACACTCGTGAAATGGTCGTGCGCGAAAATCCAAATTGAATCGCTACCTCGGATATGTCCCATCTTTCGTGCGCCGACTATAACGCCACGTTCAAAGTCAAATAAATCATGATAACCTACCATTGTAGCAGCAGAAACCGATCTAACAGCTTCGCCAGACACCTGTTGTCCTATATAGGAGCCACCGACCACATCGTGTTACGCTTATTGGTTGCATATCAATGTTATTTGCATACGTACGCCTGTACCAGTTATTTTTAGTCTTCAGTGTATATATATATATATATATATATATATATATATATATATATATATATATATATATATATATATACATTGAAACTTCTCTAGCCGCTCACCTCTATTCGACGGCCACCAGGCAAAATGGCCACTTTTATTCGGATTTATGACTCGCTGCCATAGAAAAGTTTTACTATATATAATACTCGTATATTGGAGGGAGACGTCTAGTTCTATTGCATTGATCAGAGTTTATTAATGTCTATTAATGAACTTTGCATTTTCTGGCGATATTGATTCAAATTCCTTTTTATGTTCAAAAGAAATTTGGGAGTCAAACTACGATTCTTTTAGTTTTTTAGGATATTGCTTTTGTGTTAAATTTTACTTTGACGTGTATCTAATGTGAAAGCAATAGTAAATCAGCAAAATTTCTATTACTTGTCTTCAATAGAAGAAACGAAAACCTCTTTCTGAATTTTAATATTCGCAAAGATTGTTCTTCACGAATGACCTTTTAAAAGTTATATTTAAAACAGAAAAAATTTTGAAAAAATCGAGGTAATCTTTCTTGATATTCGGAGTGCATTTTGCCCTAAAGATGAGAGAGAAAAATTCATATACAGATGGTGGACAAAATAATACGAACACCTGTGAAATAATGGAAAATTTTTATTAATAGGGGGGTTGGACCACCCTTTGACTGAAGTACAGATTTAATACGACGTGAGATAGATGCATAAAGGTCATGGACAATATTTAAGGGACTATTAAGCCATTCCTCAAGCAGAGCGGTCTCTAATTCCAAAAGTCCGGATGGAGGTGAAAACCGGGAATGAAGTTTGGACTCCAAATATTGCCATAAATGTTCAATAATATTCAAGTCCCGAGACTGAGAGGGCCAGGCGAGATGTTCAACTGAATCGTAATGCTCTTCGAACCATTCTTGAACACACCTAGCAGTGTGGGTAGGGGCGTTGTCGTCTTGAAAAAGCGGTCGCTCTCCAGGGAATACAGTCTGGACAAAAGGATGGACATGATCCCCTAGAACGCTTAGATAGTGATTGGATTTGATCCTCCCATGCAGAATAACAAGTGGCCTAAGACCGCGCCAAGATATCGCACCCCATACCATAATGGAGTACCCCATGCTTCACTGTCGTAACCCCATGCTTCATTGTCGGCAAGAGGCATTCAGGATGAAACGCTTCTTTGGGCGTTCTCCAGACATAAACGCGTCCGGTCGTCTGAAATAGGTTGAATGACGATTCATCTGACCATATTACCTGTTGCCACTGCTGTGGGGACCAGCCTTTGTGATCTCTGCACCATTGGCGTCGCTTGAAAGCATTAGTTGCTGTCACCAAGGGTTTACGAATTGCCACTCTGCCATAAATGTTCGCAGCATGAAGTTCCCTTTTGACAGTTTTTGTTGAAACGGGGTCCTGGAGATGACTGTTCATTTCGGATGTTATCTCGGATAACGATTGCTTGTGCTCTCGGGCTACTATGCGCTTCAAGACCCGTCTATCCCTATCAGCAAGCTTGGACTTTCGGCCACTGTTGTGCTTTGAAGACGTCGTTTTACCCTCTTTCGTGTACGCTGTCATAACGGCTGATACCGTACTCCTTGCAAACCCCAAAAGGTTTGCTGTTTCCGTAAACGATGCTCCACTTAAACGCGCTCCAACTATCATTCCTCTTTGGAACTCTGACAGGTCTGACATTTCAACTTATCACAGACAGTTCGATAGAAGCATGCAACGTAGGTGACTGCTGTTGAGAGACTGATACCTTCCTCTTCACGCTCACTAGGTGGCAGACTTCTGTTGCAGGTGGCGCGACTGTACTGCAGGTGTGAAATACTTCATACTTTTTCACAGGTGTTCGTATTATTTTGTACTCCATCTGTATATATATATAGAGAGAGAGATAGATAGATAGATAAAGCCTTATTTAGTCTTCTTGACTCTCTGAAATTTTAGATGAAGTTTTGAAAAGTCTTTCGTTAGATAAATAAGATCATTTTTTTATTGATAAGGTTTTTACTTAGATACTGTACATTTTAAATCGTTTTCTGGGATTTTTTTTCTATTGTAAGGTTTTAATAAATTGAACTTTCAAAATGGTGTGTCATTTTAAAAATTATCTCAGTTTCCTTTTTAAGCTGGATCATGACCGTTGCATTCTAAGAGCGTTTTGAGTCCTCATCCGGAGTTTTTTTTATGTTTCTGATTTCAAGTTCAAAATCTAAAACATTTATCATTAAAATATATCTCAATTTCAGCTGAAAGCAAAAATGATCAATGTCACCGAAGTAAATTTAATTTCTCATTCAGTTTTTTAGAGTCTTTAATGTTTTCTAATTGAATTTGTAAGTTGTTCATTTCTGAATAAAGGCATTTTTGACTTAGATTCAGCTAACCAAGAATCGACAAAACCTGTTGATGAACAAGCCACTCTGCAAGAGCGTCTCCACGAAGAGCTAAAACGAAGAGTCTGTGTTACCAATACGAAGAAAGTCCATTCCGTTACTTACATCACACCATACTCTTCGCCAGAGGATGTTCAATTCTGGTTGAATGCTAAGGGCTTCGGGGCTAAGTTAGTATAAAAGTATTTTCTTGATCAGATATAATGACCTGCTACTTTCTCGGGTTATTATCGTGAAACAGGACTTTATGAATTGTAAGTGGAAGCATAGTATATTAGACGTGGTTATCTTTAGACGCAGAGGTGGTAAGATATGATGTTCTCGTTATGAAGGTTATCGACTGCGCTTCTATAAGTCTTTGAAACATAATTCTCAAGATGTTAAACCAGTTCCCAACCTGTGGGTCGCGACCGACGGTTTTATTGAATTAAATAATTTTTTGGCAAATTTCACCGAAAAAACTTTGACAGTATTTATTGACCATGAAACTGTAAGGCAATGACGTTTTATAAAGGAAAAAGTCTCATTCAAATCGCAAACTCAGTTTGTTGGAAATCTACAGCATTTACTTAGCTCATCCAGAAAGCAAATACCATTTGTTTATTAAAAAAGATTAGCGATTTGTTTTCATTTGCATTTTATTACAGAAAAATCCACACACCTTAAACTACTTTTCGACCTATTCACCATGCGAATTAAGGCATGTGTCATATCTTGGCACTAATTGAAACATACCCGCTTCGTAGAATTCGGCCGCCTGCGAATAGGTCGAAACCTGAACAAGTTCTGGACGTTTACATTGATCTCATCATCACTTGCAAAGTTCTGGACGGCAAGAAATTTCTTCAGATGAGAAAACAAAAGGAAGTCGGATGGAGCTAGGTCCGGACTATAAGGAGGATGACAGAATTGTTCCCAGTGAAATGAATCAACCAGCGTCGTCGGCTATCATGCACGAACACAATACCAGAAGTCAGTAGTCCAAGGCTTTTGTTCTGTATCGCGCGCCGTAACTTCTTCAATGTCTCACAGTTAGCTGTAGAGTTGATTGCTGTGCCTCGTTCCATTCAGTCCACTAACAAAATTCCTTACCTGTCCCAAAAGACGGTGCACATGATTTTTCTTGGTGAGACGATAAATTTCACAAGATCGACCATTTCTCGCATTCAAAAACTTGATAACGGCTGTTATTTCACAGCTGGCGGGCCGATCGATTGTTTTAAACATGATTACTAACAAACAATGACTTCAAACGTTAACGTAATCAAACAAAATGGCTAGGCTAATTCGTTCTCGAGTTGAAGTATGTAACTACGCATGCGCGACCTTCGTGCTGTCAGATGCGCGGGAGCTATGCGCAAACGGTACTTACTTTCTGGATGAGCTAAGCATTTGGGGGTGTATGAAAATCTCGGTTATTTACTTCAGTAAGCAATTATTTATTATGGTACACCAATTCTAAACGTCAGTTTATCTTTCAATTAGTCTTTTTTAGTTTCCCCAAAGGAATAAAGCGATTTTTTTTAGGCAAGAATTTTTCTTTTTGGGATTGTTATATATATATAGTTCTGAATCAATAAGGAAGCTGCCTTATTTTTCTTGAGGTTCTGTTCTGTTCAGTTCTAGCTTTTACACAACTTTAACTGAGGTATTAACGTTCCTTAATGTTCTTCATTTCTTCCAAAAGGCTTACAATTTTTTTCGTCAAATTAAACATTTAGTTGGAACAAAATCACGGAAATTGCCTTTCAGTGTTTAACTTTGTCTAAAAAGGCTTTTTTAATGAAAATATGCAGGATGGGGGAAGTAGAGGGTCACAGGATGTGTGAAAACCATTGAAGGGCGTCGCGATTCAAAAAAGGTTAGGAAACGCTATGTAAACTATTAGAAGTTGATGCGTCATTCAGAAGTTTCATGTCACAGCACGAAATGCCAGTTTTCTGTACCAAGGGGAGTCAGCATTGCATCTGCTGCGATGAACGGTTGATGCTCTAAAAAAACCTCTCCTATCTATCAGAAGTATAGTTTGTATTTTACTCATATTATACGGAACTTGAAGTAAAAATTTAGGCCGAAACCACTTTCCTATGCATAGTCTTTTTTTTCAGAGAAGTTGTTTATTTCGAATCTTTTTGTTTAAAGGGGACTCACTACCCTTAAATCCTTAAAACATTTTATTTTTGAAAAAAATATATATGTTAAAGCCTGATCATTTCTGAACAAAATAAAGCAAACGGCATGAAAATATTCCGCTTAGTTCCGGAGATATTGATATTCTAAATATTTAATTACTGATCATGTTTATGCTAAGATGAATTTTAAACTCATTTTTCTCAAAATGTAATTTTGCATCATTCCGCAACTGATATCTCAAAAACTATGAAACATAATTCCATGAAATTTTTATCACTCCATAATAACGTTAGTTTATTGCGTTATAACTAGAATTATTGCAATCACTGCACATTTTGCTATTTTTTCAAGGATAAATTAATGCAAAAATTTAAGGAAATTTTAAGTATATTTTGAGCAGTTTTTAAAAAAAATTGAAAAACATTTTAATAGTTGTATGTTTTATGTTCAACTGTATTTTGAATTATTTATTTTAAATATAAAACAGGAATTATACATTTAAGTGTAAAATTAATTTCATAGTTCTGCGCGGAAGCCAGTATACAATAAAAATGCTTAAAAAACAAGGTATAGCTAAAACATTAAAAAAAAAATATTTAAAATTATTTTGAGAGTTGAAAAGTTGTTTATTAAAATAAATATATCAATTTATCATATACATAAAGTTTGGAAAAATTGGGAGTAAATTGAAATAGTTACCAAGAGTCAAAAATTATGAATATATGCCTTATTTCCTCGACTTAAGAGTCCCCTTAATATACGAGACGGGCCAATTAATTTCAATTCGCAAATAAGATAATTCGATTACCATCTTATTTTGGAGGAAATTCTTTTTAAAAAGTTACAAGCATTCAATATTTTCACTTCTTTTACTCCTAAGTCTTACAACTTTATAACTTTTTTGAATTATCCACATGACTGTTATAGCGTTGTAATTTAAATTCCGAATTTCTCCTTCTTCAATTGCCTGAAAGTAGTTAAAATGAGCAAGTAAGAATATTTTGTTACAGTTTGTAACCAGGAAGATTCATGTCGCAGAGAGGGCAGGACTATATGATATTGGGGACAATATTATAAATAGGATTGGCTATTGACTGAAAAAAGAACTCGCGATAGACCCATTTGTCATTAGTCCTTTATACTATGTTATATATATATATATATATATATATATATATATATATATATATATATATAATAACACGGGCGCGGGCCGACGAATGATTGCTGAGTGGTAGCTTTGGAAGACTGTTCTCGCCTTTCTTCTTGAGGTTAAAAGATGACATGTCGCCCGACCGTGCATCACAAACGTTTTCAAAACAGTTCCCGCAATTCATCTCAACCCTCGGACACACGAATCATACTACAAATTTCTCGAACTACATATTTATTAAAATCGCCGGCCCTTCCGCCGGGTGTTTCGTAGCAGGCAAAATATTACAGAGTGCGTCTAAATTTAGACATCAGATAGTTTTATAAAGTCATCCCATCACGTGACACAGAGGTGTGACTTACTTTTTGATTGGATAAAAGTTATTTGTTGATGCTCTGATCTGATTTAATTTTTATGGACGCCGCGTCGCGTCTAATTTCGTTAAAAAGTCAGCCATCTTTAATGATATTTCCAAAGACTGTAACAATGGAATTTAACACGAATGCCCAAGGGAAAATTAAGTACTTAAGATTAAAAAGGGGTATGTAATTTTGAATAGTAAAGTGAGGAATTAATAGTTTTAAATGTTAAGAGTGTTGAATTAAGAAATTACTAGTTTTTTAATATTATATATATATATGTATATATATATATATATATATGTATATATGTATGTATGTATTTATGTATGTATGTATGTATGTATGTATGTATGTATGTATGTATGTATATATAATACAATGTCCAAGTTACCTACAAAATATTTAAAGAATTTTATTCATACTTTGATTTTATTTACTTATTACAGAGCTCAGCAAAAATTTCAAAACATGAAAGGCGAGGAACTGTTTCACTGTGGGAAGGCAGAACTCGAAAAGGAATTGGGCACGGAAGAAGGATTGAGACTATTTAACCAAGTAATCTTACAAAAGAATATGTGTGGAGTAAGTATGCCGCAAAACTGGAAGATTTCTAGCGAAACAAAAACTTTTATCGATTGCTACACAAGTGCATAGTCCAATGGCCATATGGTTAGCCAGAATTAATGACAAACTGCTTGCAAATAAACGTACAAAATGTTTAAATTACCCTAGAGAGAAAAATATATACAAAGCCACTTGTTTTAATGACTTTAATTATTTTTTAAAATAATTATTTTGTTTTTAAAAAAATCCTCGCAGAAATTGAGCAACACACGCACAGTTGAATACAAACTGTTTTGAAGATTTGAACAATGTTTATAAAAATTTCAGACATTTAAAATTTTAGACGACACTTAAAATTATTGTTAACCATAAAACTTGTTATTTTCTGTTATGTATGACAAGTCTAGAGTAGATAACACCAGGACTCCAGCATTGAGCCAGCCACCTTTTGTGACGGGAAATAATTGATAAATTTTTTAAAGCCAACTATCGTATAAAATAGAACTCTGCTGAAGAGCAATAGAGGTTTGGGGAACAATCTACGCCCCAGGATGTATATACTCTAGTCATACTGGCGGAATTCTAATTTCTAACGAATGTCTTACAATTCTAATTCATTACTAAACCTTTGGTCTGCCCCGCAAATCTTCCACAAAATATGTTAATGGTTAGTGGTCAAGAGCGGAAAATGCTGGTATTTACATTGCTGACGGGCAGGTACTAAAAAGTAATGGGCTTGGTCAAATCCAGCTTGTAAGTATCAGGCACTATTAACTTCGAAAAATAATTCGAACATAACTCCCGATTATATTAGACAAGTATGAAAAACTTTTTGTTCAAATGACTATTCTGCATTGGCAGTTTTCATCGAAAGTTTCTTCTCATTCCAGTTCAAAACCATGAGGTCTAAAGAGCTCAGTTCAGTCCTGGAAGCTCGTCGGAAGATAATCGACCCAGATGATGACTTGAGTGACAGGAGAGACTCCAGTGACAGCGTAGCCACCTCCACAGGCTGAGACGTAATATGCCATTCTGTTTCGCGCGACAAGATTACGTCTTAGGCCGTCCGCACACGGAGCAACTCAAAAGAAACTGATAACCGACTCCAATCACAAACCAGTCCGTGATGAGTCGTAACCTATGTAATTGAATGGAGCCACGCACACGGCGCAACTGGTTACAAACCCGTCAGCAACGCGTTTGTAATCAGTCGCAGGCAACTCAACGTGTCGAGTCGCGTGTTATTACACAATCTATGTTACAGCCGCTCTTTTGGAAAGCTGCCAAATGACGTACACGAGTCACGTGACTTATGCCTAGCGATGAAATGAAATTCTAACGTTTTTTTGTTATAAGGAATATGTGCGCCCATATATACAGTCCATTTTTAAACGATTGATCAAAGACAATCTATTGTGACGATTTTTTTAAAATAAATGAATTTCTGATAGTAATTTAACTAAAAATAATGCCCGGAATAATGATGTTCTTCCTTCCATGACAGGTCGCAAACTATTGATTTGAATCACTTTTGAGTCGGCCCGTGTGCGGAGCCGCATCACTAACGAGTTTGCAACCGATAAGCAATTTCAGTCGCTAACCAGTTCAGTTTCCTTTGAGTCGCTCCGTGTGCGGACGGACTTAGTATTTAAATTATAGTAGAGGAATTCATGCGGAGGCAGTCTGATAAAAAGTGCCGTTGAATCTAATTAGTTAAAATCTAAGGGTAAATCACAATGTAGTTGCGAAATATCAGACTACTTCTTTTATGAATAAAAGTATCATTTTTATTTTACCAATGCGGCAGGCGATTTTGGACGTTATCCTAACGCCATATACACCGCAGAATTACTGGCCACTTCACTATGGGAGCACCGTGTAGGCTGACCTATACGGCGCTCCCATAGCGTGGGCTAGATGTCTGATGCTTAATTTTCCAGTTAGGGGGCGTCCATTAATTACGTGAGGCGATTTTTCGACCCCCTCCCCGCCCTGGTGAGATGTCGTGAGATTTGGCTCGACAGAGATTTGGCCAGCAGTACCCCCTAAGGACCGGTCCCGTAATTTTGAACCGAGTCAAGTGACGAGACCGGAACACTTGACCTCGCGCACCTCCAGAGGTATTTTGGGCATTTGGAGGACATTGCAGCTACAACAGATTTTTTCCGTGCCCCAGCAGCCATTAGTGTACACGTCGCCGGGAATCGTGGCGTGTTCCTGTAGCCTCAGCTTCTTTGAGAGGCTTGAACTGCGTACCCGGATTCTGTCCTCGGACCAGGTCTTCTCACCAGGGGTACCCAAATTCATATTCAGTATCAAAATATAAAGCTTTTCATCTAAGTCTAAACTCATAGGGTAGTTACTTTAATCCCTCTAATCCATCCGTGGAGGATTCTACGCTCTTCGATTTACACTATGTCTAACCGTGAGTTTGGACATACTCAAGAAACTCAATAAATGTTTCCTTTAAGTGTGCGCAATTTTTTTGTGAACAATTATATGTTACAAAGCAGTGGCCAATCTTCACTTTTATTAAACACATAACAACCTACATGAAAGGTAGCCCGTCTCTGAAATTGTTCAAAATAGGATAAGTGAAAGTACCCAACTTAAATAAAGGTTTAGGAAAACTTAACGAGTGCATGCTAATATATACCGTATTTTTCGGACAATAAGTCTTACAGTCTTACTGTTTACATAAAAAAAACATTTAAATTGGGGTGCGTCTTATGATCCGAAGGTAACATTAAAATAAAATTAATATTTTATTATATATATTTATTATATATATTATGTATATTACATACATATTATATATATTTATGTATATTATTTATTACATTTATTATATATGTTTTTTATCTTTATTAAGTAAGAAACTGAAAATATCTATATATACCTTACAAAATACTCTTTTCTAAAAGTCCTCCCATAAATTTCAGGTGAGTCTTGCCATCCGAAAAATGATACTCATATTGGGTAAATATATAAATAAACGATTGTTTACTGAAATAATTTTTTTTCTTCTTTAGATTTTATATGGAGAGCATCGGAATATATCTTTTCAGAGTTATTATGGAAAAACAAAGAGGTACATGATGAGTATTATACTGATTAATATTGTCCTGTATACTTGATGTCTGTAAAAACTAATAAATTCAATTAATTCATGGGGTTCAATTAATTTATGTCTAATTATTTAGTGTCTTTGTTCCTGTGAAGAAGTTATATGAAGTGCTTATGTTTTATATCATGGTGTTATCTATTATGGTCTGTTAATGTGCATGTATTTTTATGTATACGCATACAAATTGTAGGGTATATAGGAGAGGTGTAGGATCAAAACTAGTAATCTCCATTTCTTTTTTCAAAATTGAGTTAAGGATACTTTCTTTTGTATTTCAATCACAAAAAAACTAAAGCTTTTGAAAAATGTCTTTCTAATAAAATTTAAAGCAGGAAGTTTTTTAAAGCTAATTTCAGATTCATATCTTCAAAAATGCATAAGATATAGTATTTTTCCCTCTACCGAAAAAAAAAGAATTTGATAGAGCAATTTATATAGAACAATTATTTGTAGAACAATTATTTATAGAACAATTATTTATAGGTTTGATCCTACACCACTCATATTTAGAAAAAAATTAATTCGATCATGCTTAACGTTTCTTTATCGAAAGTTGATTTAAAAATTTTAAAAATTATGTCTAGAAAGTGGTAGTAAAAATTTTAAAAAACAATTTCCATGGTGATAGGATCATTTAAAAGTTATTTAACTTTTAAAAAAATCAAAGCCTTTTTTTTAAGAAACTTTTCAGATGAAATGGTAGTCAGTTAAAGGATGACTAACAATAATTTTAAAAAAAGGAAAACAATCCATAAAACCAATTTTTTTCGGGAAACTTTTTCACCTGTACAAGGTATAAAAAGGTTATAAAAAGGATTGTAATTAAAAATAGATTGTCTCCATCCTTAAGAATATGTAGTACTGGTAACATATCTATGAGTCTGAGAAACATATTTCATTTATATCCTGGAGATCTCACTCTGCTGGATCACTTGCGGAATTCTGCCCATTTGGTTTTGGAGCTTTAAAATTGGGTGCCCAGTATTTAAATACTTTTGCTGGAAGAGTAGTGACGTATCTAAAAGAAAAAAAAAATTCAGGTAGTCTCTTCTAACGAAACTACCGCGGGTTATTAACGTAGGATTACTTATCGTTGCTTACCTCTTTTGTATGTATATATGTATGTGTTATGTATATATGTATCTATATATATATACGTATGTATATATATACATATATGTATGTCAAAATTTTGACGCATTTTGGTGCTTTCCTATTTAACTGTTTACTGCTTCTCCAAGCGATACAGACTGAGTTTGGCGCGCTGCCAAAATTATATCTCGCGAGGTACGGATGGACAGTTTTAGCGTCTGAAATTTTCCTTTCCGGAGGACCGTTATGGAGGAACGTAATCCGACGTTGAAAATTTAAAGTGAAATGTTACACATTAATAATTAAACAGTTGGATTTCATTAAGGATATTAACATTAATTTTAATACAATAGACACCGGACAATCTACATTGTCTAAAGGAAGGCTTTTTTAAAATAGATTTAGCGTGCCAATTCCCGCAGTAGACACGGGAGTATTCAGTGGAGCTTGTCGGGATTATATTTGAGCTTCTTATACTCGAAGTGTTACCTCTAGTTTGCTCCGGGGCAATCAATTTCAATAATAAATTTCGGAACATTGCAATTAATGAAGGGATTTTTAAAGATGTTTAGAATAGTATTTATGTTTTCATTTGGTTAAGCTGTAATGGGGTGGGGGGGGGGGGGTGGCGCTGTAGTAATGTTACAATGACGTACCTTTTAGGATAGAATTGGCTGCTGTTTCGCCATAACCGTCACTCACGGAATTGGGGTGTGTATGCATCTTTTACTTTGCATTAGGATTATTTGTGTGCTTGCATGTACGGTGCGTTGAGCCCATACTGTAAGTTGTGTTTGTCTTTTCATTTTCTTTTTGACTTATTGCTTCCTTGGGGGACTCGGGGCCTTGGGATGTCTGTTGGTCTTACCTGCATCCTATTCAGAAAGTTCCCCTTGAGGTAACTGATATGGTTAGGCTCCCTGATGACGAGACCTGTCGGTTACCTCTATGTTGTTTTATGGTTCAGTTCCGGCACTTATACAGAATCTTGCCGTTGGTACGTGGATGCCCAGAGTGCTTGATTTCTGCTTGTTTTTTTGTCTATATTCGTATTATTTTTATCTATCTCTGTTGGATTATTTATTTGTTTTTCATTATGGGGATATGAAGCTTCTGCGCTATCCTCTATTGAAAATGTTTTATGTTTTCTTTGCAGGATATGTTTTATGTTAAAGTAAATTAGCAGTGTATGCTTGAATTTTAATTTTTGTTTATTTGTATTGTTTATATTTTACTTGCAATTAATGACTCACTCTTTTAGTTTGAAAATTTGCTGCGTGAATATCACTCTGGAGCACAACTGAAGCTCGTGAGATAAAATGTAGAATCATAAACGCAAAATAATGATCATTGCTAAATCCCACTCAGGCCTTCAATATAAAAATTCAGTTCCATTGAAGTTTCTATGGTTGGAGATATAGAAAAATTCGCTTTACTCAACATTTCAACGAAGTCATTGTTTACAATTTTCCCGTAAATAAATGATTATCATTAGAAACTGAATTTAAATTTCAGAAAAAATATAAGCCTTCATATGCTAATGATACAAGTAGTTAAATTAATCGGTTAATGACATAATGAAAGAGATCCCACATTTGTTTAAATCAATATTGATGGAAGAGCCGCCCACACTGTATAGGGGTTAGCGTAGTTAGCATCCCCGCAGTGGGCTCGGGTTTAAATCCCGAATAAGGCTTGGTCGTTTCTATGTGATCCCCCTATAAGGAGCAATGCTGGCTCACCTATATGGGGCTCTCATAATAAAGTAACCAGCAAACCTTAGATGAACAACAAATGGCGCATGTCTCCCGACAAAGTACCTCCGCGTTAGAAAAAAGAAATGTGGATAATAGAATAATTTAAAATATTTTTGGTGGAATAACGTATTGCTCCAGAATCAGTTCTCATATTATAGCACACAGTAAGAAACGTTTTTACTAGCGAAGTCTGATATACATGAAGAGAAAAGACAAAACCTTTGTGCTCGAGAAATAAACAGGAAATCCAACGTAAATAAAGCACAAATAGCAGTAAGGTGCAATTTTGCATACGACCGTTTCGAAGCTGCAAAGGAGCTTTTTCATCAGTGCAAAGAACTTAGTGGCAGCTCAAAAAGCCAAAAACTAAGCCCTGCCACTAAGTTCTTTGCACTGATGAAAAAGCTCCTTTGCAGCTTCGAAACGGCCGCAGGCAAAATTGCACCTTACTGCTATTTGTGCTTTATTTACGTTGAATTTTCTGTTTATTCTGATATACATATTTATTTAAATTTTGATTTATTTAGTGCTTAGTAGCTTATGACTTCCCAGGTCTAGAAAAAGTCAAAAAGTAAGACTATTTTTACATTTTGAATATATTTTACATACCAACAAATCAAACTACTTCCAAGAAAAAAAAATCTGTATTTGAACTTCTGTGAAATGAAAATTTATGACATCAGAAACAATCAATTCATCTTATTTTTAAAAAAAAATTATTTATAGCATAATTTTGATATATTTATGGACAATAAAGTTAAAAAAAGGACTTCACAACGAAAATAACCCCTTGTAGTTCTTAAACAAAAGGGCAAGTGCGGTTTTATCCTCCCCCCCTTTTTAGGGGCTCCTTTGAAAAACAATCGGCTTAGATTCGGGTCAAACACAATTCGAGGAATGAGAATTATCAGGAATTTTCCTCTTTACCTTTTATTATAAATTATAATGGATTTTTTAGTTAATACTTTTCTGCAAGCTTTATTTTTCCAATAAAATTCCATTAATTTTAATTGCAGCATAGTTTCCAAGTTTTGAAAAAATAAATTCAGAAATGCCTCGAATGGTCAATTATCCATGTCAAAATGCACAGCAGATGTGAACGGAAAACATGTATAATCCATAAATCGCCCGTCTAATGATAAATATGAATAATTCAAAAGTTTTGAATAAAACACATAGAGTTACTTAAATAAATTTAAATTAAGTGTGTTGTTTAATGAAACTGTCGAATATATCAATAAAAAAGAAATAAAATATTTTCAGTCTTTTCCTGAAAATGCTTTGTTTATTCCTTTTTGTTTTCTCTGAGAGAACAAAAAAGAAGAAACAAAGAAGTTAGAGCAATAATATTCAAACGCATCTTATTAATAACGTCAGCAAATTAAGTATAGGAGTTATTATGTATACAAATAAATGAACTCTAGGAAAACCAGTTATACGAAGGAATCCGTTAATGCAAAGGAAAGAGAAATATTAAAAAATTTGGTAAATCGGAAGAAGCTGGGGCGGTTGGCGACTTTTTGGCATTTTTTTTTTTTTTGAAAAGTCGCCAAATTTACGTTTCTGAGTCCGCCATTTTTTTTTCAACCCCTCATATTCTGTTGTTTTGCTGTTTTTTAAAGTTTAAAACACCAGAACAACGAAATATGAAGGAGAAAAAAAAGGAGAACTCAGAAATTCTGGCGACCTTTCAAAAAAATCGCAACATGAAAAGTGTAAGGTATCCGACTACGTTTCATGAAAAATAGTTTAATAATTACATTTAAATTTTAAGTTTTGGTTCGAACTATCGGAAATTTGTAATGAAAAATGCATTTTAATGATTACATTTTGAATAAAATGTAAGTTCTTCAGAAAAAGCAATTAAAATTTACATTTGCATTGATATTCTGTTTATAGTACAGAAAAACATAAAAGTAGATTTAGAAACAGAAATTTACAATCTAAAGAATTTTTTTTAATACTACGCCCTTCTAAAATATAAAAAAATTTCATATTTTGTAGTCAGAAAAGGGGGTACATCATAACAGGAAGTAAAAAAAATCGCCAAGTTGGCGGCAGCCCCAACTTCTTCCGTTTAACCAAAAAGGTATTTTTACCACAGGAACTGAAGATGATCCAGGTATCAAAACACACATGAAATCCTTATTTTTAAGTTGGATTATTTTTAAACGTTCTGTTTCAAAATCGTTAATTTTTAAGAAAAATTTAATGTTATTCTTTTAAATGCTTCTGCAAAACATTTTAAATAATAACAAAACAAACGACCATTTCTCTCAACTTCCCATTATAACTACACTTTGTCATACTGCACGCTTTGCAAAACATGACAAACTAAATCACTTTCTCAGCTGAAGGTAGAGTTGTGGTAAGGTGAGCTTCGGTAGGTGTTTTTGTCGATTACCTGGCATGTTGATGTTTTACATGTGTGCGACTCGCCCCGTGTATTGGGAAAAATTCAAACCGGTAGATTTAGTTCTTAACCTTTACTTTACGGGGTGGGATAGCATGCATCCCAACAATTATTCGGGCCCAAGAATGAATATATATATATATATATATATATATATATATATATATATATATATATATACATAATCTACCCTTAATGGACGTTCTTACAAAGGGGGTATGAAATTTCCCTTTCTAAAGAGGGAATTGGAAAAATAGGCCCCGTAAGCTAAAGGTTAAAATATAATTTGTATGCCCATTATTGCATAAGAAAGTAATGATTTAAGAATATCTGCCAACACATGCAAAATGGAAATTTCATGAACTGACAGAAAGAAACAGAATGCCAAAAGTACTGTTTAGCAGATACTGTTTTCTCATTGTTGGGATAAAAGTAAACATATCTTTGCATTCTTAATCATCAACAGTATTTTAACACATTGTTACAACAGAACTGCTTCGCAACAGAAGTTTTCTAACGTCGCCATTTTAAACCGAACGCTCATTTGTGACGGTTTAAGCGTCTGAAAACTCGTAGAAGTTTTTGCTTTTTTATGTAACAGTCCTTTCATTTTTTCTTATAACATTTGCATTTATTTCGATTTTGACGCATATATTCAGTTATTTACAAATCCATCATTCGCCATGCTATTTCTTATAACGGCTGTGTTTTTGTACGCTATGTGGGACGCATATTACTTTTTCCTTGCAGGAATTGTAGTCTTCCGCCTGTACACTTTTATCCGAGAAAAGAAAATGAAAATGGAAAGTGTAAAGGAGGCTGGCCAGGATCTTGTTGAAGATGAGTACGATCTTTCTTACGAAATTGCCACAGAAAGTTCCAATGATGAATATTTCATGGCCAGACCTCCTAAACCTCCCCGAAAACCTCCGAAAGCTAAACAAAAACCTCTTAAACTTCCTAACCGTCGGTACTCACTTGTAGACCGGTTCTTAACTGACTGTCTTGACTATATCCAGACTGGAGACAATTTGGGGAGCTCAGATCTATGTAGTAACCTGCAATTCGAAGAAAAGAAAGTGAAAACTGAAAAAGAACTAAAATTGAGTCTCAAATCGGTAAAATCACGACTTAGCTTTAAAAAACGAATCAAGCGTCTTATTTTCGGCTGTATTTCGTCTGGAATAAAAGACTAACAAAATTTGCTTACATGGACTAAATTTTTTGAAGACATTTATTCGAAGAACTAAATTTTGAAACAGCATTTTTTAACACGTGCATTAAGTCAGTGTCCTTTTACAGAACTTTGCATTTTAGTACAACTTCTGGTTTATGTTTTTTCTCATCGAACGTCAGTTTTATCATCCAGCAGTTCGAAATCATCTGTCTCACATATCTTTCACCGTGCCGACACCAGATTGAAGTCATCCTCTTCTCGACAAGAGCCAGTATCATCAGACTTATTTCTTTCTCATCACCACAGCCGATAACACCAGGCTGATATCATCTTCTTCTTTGCAAGAGCATGGCATCATCAAGCTCATTTATTTCTCTTCACCACAGCCGACAACACCAGGCTGAAAGTCATTCTCTTCTCCACAAGAGCCGGCAAAATCGGGCTCGTACATTGCTTACCTCTTTTAGAGCCAAAAACATCGGACTCCTTTCTCTCTCTTCACCACAGCCGACAACACCAGGCTGAAAGTCATCCTCTTCTCCTCAAGAGCCGACAACATCAGGCTAACTTCTTTCTCCTCACCACAGCCGACAACACAGGGCTGAAAGTCCACCTCTTCTCCCCAAGAGCCGACAAAATCAGGCTTCTACATTGCTTGCCTCTTTCAGAGCCAACAACATCGGGCTCTAAATTATAGCCACTTTAACATCGTGCCACTTATAGTTTCATTTTGTTTCTGACAAACATTTTCTGTAATGTGTATATTTACCAAACGTTGCAAAAATAAAAGTTTTTGTAGATTCGCAACAGGCTTCTTTCGTGAATCAGTTCTTGAATTTTTATTGTGTCTCGGAAGGTTTAAACTCACGTCTCGAAGATTCCCAAATTCCTTACATTTCGGTTTCACGCATTTACAATTAACAACATATTAAAAAAGGTGTCGGTAAATATAACACAGCCCGTGCTAGCAGTATGTTAAGATCTGGCTGAATTGAGGACAAAGCGGCCAGGCCCGACTGAATTTTAGGTCCATTGTATAATATTGCAATGTATAACTTATAAACTAGTCTCACAATGTAAGTTGCTTTCGAAAATATGTATATATACATTTCTCGATCACTCATTACCCGCGTTAATTTTAAAAATACAGTTTCACCTAACATATTTTTAATGTGTCTACATACGTACATACATACATACATATATATATATATATATATATATATATATATATATATATATATAATATATATGTATATACACTGCTGACCACTGTAAATGCAACACCCTGAAGGAAACATGCAAATAACATGAAATTTACAACATGCATTAGCGGAGGTGAGATATGCAAATGATTAGAATTTCAGC